>JAWPHD010007349.1:0-130160 GCA_037043455.1 Cyrtodaria siliqua
ACCACCTTCATGTTCATTTTGTCGTTTTCATCATGTTCATTCAAGGTCTTCATGAAACCACGTATGCAAACATGGCTGCATCATAAATCTGCCGTTCTGCAAGTTAAAAGGTTCTAGGCCCATTCTCTATATTTTATCTGGATGTAAATGGAGGATGAGCCTGACATGTTCATTCCTGTTAGGCGCCACATAACCTTTCATGTGTTGGTGTGCCGTCAAACCCAATTCTATACAATTTGGTGTATTGTAGTTAAGACAAACTATAAAGCAAACGTATCCTCATATACAACAATCGCGCAGACTACTGCAGATCAATTGCCGAGCTCAATAAATCTAATATTCTTTTTATCATGTAAATTATCCACACTTTCTGTATGTTTGCTAGTTTTATTTTTTCAACAGAATGTTACGCTTGTTGAGGACGTCGCCATATTCTTCGTGCCGTTTCTATGACGTGCCGTTTCTATGACGTCAGATAACATTACATACAATAAACTCTGATGTATTCCACACACTATTTATTTTGGCTTTTTTACTGCCTGATTAACCAAAGTTGTTTAGGTCAACCCTTTTTCTGACAGTAAAGTGCAAATCTGCATGATAAAGGCCCATAACCAGTCCACTATTTTTTCAAAAACCTGTTGATAACTGACCTGTCTTTGGAACCAGTCCTGATACCTCTTGTGTTGACCAAACTTCACCTTCGTGGTTAGAAACACAAGTTTGTTTTCCATGTCAGGAGTCAGGCGAGATATAAGGAACTTCCGAGATGTACGCGTAGTTAACAGCTGCTGTAAACCTAGATTACACGCAATGTAGTAAAATACAGGTATCTATGTTGGACAGTTTTACAACACATTAAATAAACTGTATTTTTTATTTGGTTCAGCATTATTAAATTTATTGTATTGCTTGGAAAAACCAGGACATACGTTATTCAAACAGGAGCTAATGAAACAAGAGGCCCAAGAGGGCCTGTGGACGCTCTACTGGCTAAAACAGCTCTTATAGATTTAGATAGATATAGCTCTCTTCTATAGATTTAACAAAGGAAAATACAATATAGCATTTTTCAACAAATCAAGGGCCATAACTCTGTTATTACTAACAAGATCTAGCTGGTTTTCAAAATTGTCCAAGATTTCATTGATATACCGCGCTTTGCACAACTAGACATCATACTGAGGCTTCCTGCCAAATTTTGTAGAAATCCAACAAGCCATTTAAGAGGAGTAGCGCCTACAAGAAATTTAAAATAAAAATGTCAAAGGGCCATAACTCCCGTCAAAAATCAGCGAACTGGAACAAAAGCGTGAAATGCACAACTAGACATCTTACTGATGCTTCCTGCCAAGTTTCGTCGAAATTCAACAAGGCATTTAGGATGAGTAGCGCCGACAAGAAATGTTAAAGTAAGTGTCAAGTAATTAAAAAGATAATGATTTTTTTTTTAAAAAAAATTAATAATTCAAATCAATCAATAAAAAAAAGATGAAAAAATTTAAAAAAAAAAAAAAAATCAAATTAAAAAAAAAAAAAAATTAAAAAGAAATTAAAAAACTGTTACCCCCGGGGCGCGTACAAATTTGACACGAGGGTCACCATTTGAACAAACTTGGTAGAGGACCATAAGCTGATGCTACATGTAATACATGAGAGCTCTGTGCCATGTGGTTCCAGAGAAGAAGATTTTTTTCAGTTTTTGCCTATACAAGCCTAAGTAAAACTGTGACCCCCAGGGTGGGGCCAAATGTGACCAATGGGTCACCATTTGAACAGACTTGGTAGAAGACCATAAGCTTATAGCAAATGCAAAATATTAAACCTCTGGCTCCTGCAGTTTCAGAGAAGAAGATTTTTTAAGTTTTTCCTATACATGTCTATGTAAAACATGTGACCCTTGGGGCGGGGTCAAATGTGACCCAAGGGTCACAATTTGAACAAAGTTGGTAAAGGACCATAAGCTTATAGCAAGTGCAAAATATTAAACCTCTGGCTCTTGCAGTTCCAGAGAAGAAGATTTGTTTCAGTTTTTCCCTATACAAGCATTTATGTAAAACTGTGACGCCCGGGCCGGAGCCAGATGTGACCCCAGGGTCACCATTTGAACAAAATTGGTAAAGGACCATAAGCTTATAGCAACAGCAAAATATTAAACCTCTGGCTCTTGCAGTTTCAGAGATGAAGATTTTTCAGTTTTTCCCTAAACATGTCTATGTAAAACATGTGACCCTTGGGGCGGGGCCAAATGTGACCCCAGGGTCACCATTTGAACAAACTTGGTAAAGGACCATAAGCTTATAATAAATGTAACATATCAAACCTCTGGCTCTTGTAGTTTCCGAGAAGAAGATTTTTAAAAAAAAAATCCTATATAAGTCTATGAAAAACTTTGACCCTCGGGGCGGGGACAAATTTGACCCTAGGGTCATCATTTGAACAAACTTAGTAGAGGACCTTAAGCTGATGCTACATGTAATAAATGAGAGCTCTGTGCCATGTGGTTCCAGAGAAGATTTTTTTCAGTTTTCCCTATACAAGCCTATGTAAAACTGTGACCCCCGGGGTGGGGCCAAATGTGACCCCTGGGTCACCATTTGAACAAACTTGTTAGAGGACCACAAGCTTATAGCAAATGCAAAATATTAAACCTCTGGCTCTTGCAGTTTCAGAGAAGAAGATTTTTTAAGTTTTTCCCTATACATGTCTATGTAAAACATGTGACCCTTGAGGTGGGGCCAAATGTGACCCGAGGGTCACCATTTGAACAAACTTGGTAAAGGACCATAAGCTTATAGTAAATGCAAAATATCAAACCTCTGGCTGTTGTAGTTTCAGAGAAGAAGATTTTTTTAAAAAATAATCCTATATAAGTCTATGTAAAACTGTGACCCCCGGGGCGGGGATAAATTTGACCCCAGGGTCACCATTTGAACAAACTTAGTAGAGGACCATAGGCTGATGCTACATGTAATACATGAGAGCTCTGTGCCTTGTGGTTTCAGAGAAGAAGATTTTTTTAAAGTTTTTTCCTATATGTCTATATGAAAAACATGCAAAACCTCAATATACAAACTTTGGACCCCCGGGGCACGGCCATTTTTGACCCCGGGGACTTAATTTGAACAATCTTGATAGTCTAGGCGTTGGCGATCATTTTAAAAGAAAAACTGTTGAAATCTGTCCAGCGGTTCTGGAGAAGAAGATTTTTTAAGGTTTCGACCATATATGGTAATGGCAGCCATCTTGGATGTAGCGCTGACCTAATTTTAACAAATCTAAAAAGCATTCATCTAAGGATCATCCATGTGAAGTTTGGTCAAAATTAGCCAAGCGGTTTCTGAGGAGAAGTCGTTTGAAGAAAAGTTAACGGACGACGGATGGACGACGGACGGACGACGGACGACGGACGACGGAAGACGGACAACACACCATCCCATAAGCTCTGCTGGCCCTTGGCCAGTAGAGCTAAAAATCGTAACTGTAATAGCAGGTCAAAGAAGGTCATGTCAACCTGGTTGAGTAGGTCATGTTGACCATGCTGAGTAGGTCATGTCGATCTGGTTGAGTAGGTCATGTTGACCTCGCTGAGTAGGTCATGCTGACCTGGTTGAGTAGGTTGACATGGTTGAGTAGATCATGTTGACCTGGTTGAGTAGGTCATGTCTACCTGGTTGAGTAGGTCATGTTGATCTACCTTATGTATAATACACATCTAAATGTAAAGGAATAAGAGTAAAGAGTGTGGGGCTATTGGTGACGTTGGAACACATAAAATGAAGACTTAACCATGGTAAGACATACAGGTACAAAGGACAAGGGTAACACTTAATGCACCAATCAAATGTTATCTTCTTATTATTGTGTTTTTAATTTATCTTGAAACAAAACAGAACACTAGTCTCACCTGTAAACTGGGGAGCGAGTGCTGCCGGATTCAACATGATGTCCCGCCACAAACTTTCAAACTCCGGTAACCTGGCGACATTCTGTAACAACCTCGACAAATCTCGACCAATCACCATACAGTCTGGCCACTGTAAGGCAAATGTTTCAAAATAACCATTATTATTTCTGAATATCTTAGAATTAGTTTTTAAATGCAGATTTACTAAACATTATAAACACTTTGTTAATCTATTCTAAAATGACTTTTATTAATTTAAGATTTTTCAATAATTTTTTATTCAATTCCCAATTCAACTCAAATTAAGAATGGCTATGGCATTTAGTAGTGCTGTTAGTTATCGCATCCAAAAAACGTATCGCGATACAAGAGACTGTAGAACGATACACATCATAATGTGTTTTCTTGTACAATTACGTTGATAATTTCAATAGACTTTGCTGATTTCCTGGTGTACTTCGATGCAGATCTACATCGGAGTTGAGACGGTTTTTTGGATGCGATAACAGCACTACTAAATGCAAGTGTGATGCAATTTTGGTTGTGCTTGTGAATGAGAAACATTGCGCATGGCAGTTCCGATGTTGACAATGTCTACTTTCTGTTCTGTATTCAACATCTTGTAATCGCAAATGAGTTTAATACCAAATGTGTTGTGCTGCCGGAGCACTTGACCGTAACCTTGCCTATTTTACAAAATGCAACATTGCCTAGATCTAGACAGGACTTCTATTGTAGAGCCCTTCAAAACTTTTTAAGCCCAAAGTGATCCCCAAACATACGATTTTGCTCTTTTGTTTTTAACATTTCTCATGCTCATCTGAGTGCCTGGTACCCAGCACTACATATGCGCACATTACGATAAGCGAACACCAGATATTATTGGAAGTGCGTCTATTTTTAACTATGATGGTACCCAATTCCCAAAATGTGTATTTACGATTGTATTACAAACACAGGAACCATACAAAGTTAGTCGCAGAATACGATTTACTTTCATAATCAAAACATATGTGTAGAGAAAACCGGTACGAATCAGTATGCTAAAAAAATGTCACGGTACATACTATTTTGAGGTCCGTATCACAATACACCATGCAGCACTAGTATTTAGCAAAATGCCTCTATTTATTTTTGCCGATTTAATTTATTTGGCAAGCATGAGAACGAGAGTTACTAAGTGCGAACGCCATTAAGGGTAAATCTCAACTATCCCTATAATGGTAACTAAACCTAGCGAGATGTTAGTTGCGGCCATATTTCTCCATTTATATTTATCATGGTTCATAACATAAAAACATGTAACTGTGTATAATCACAATTTTATTCCTTCCCTGTTAGGAAATAACAACAAGGGAGATGAGGTTTATAATATTAAGAGTGTCATAAAATAAAAAATAGTAATCTTTTAACGCAACATACCTTTTCTCGTAACAAAGTCGCAGTAAACTCCGCCTCCCGATTCCTAAGATTGTGAAATATTTGTCCAGTATGGTCAACTATCACACGTAGGTATGTATACACAACAACGGGGATCAGGGCGGGAAACTTGTCTAACCAGCCCCTAAAATATCAAATACAAACACATAAATTTGTTGAAATGTTGGATGGACTGTTTATACTTTATTTGTATCTCATTTTAATTTTCATATAATAACATCACTTCCAGTGTCGCTCAGCGAATACCACGGCAAACTTTGAATCGGTGGGGATCGCAGTTGCCAGCCTCGCCATTTTGACTGGGTTTCTTTGACGTGTCCTTGTACAAGAAACTATTTTACGTATTAAAAAGGTTCTTGTATACCTATGTATCCTTCCTCTTTCTTTAGGGTGGCTCTAAATAAACTGAGAAGAGTTGATGAACCTTAGAGATTCAATTTGTTAAACATGCAACACGACAGGTTTCCATGTGCTGAACAAGTAAAAGCTATCTGTTTACAGATAATGAAACAACGATAATTATTGTGTTTAGCAGTGTTTTTTCTCCTTCTATAAACAGCGCCCGACATTTAGCTACTTCACAATTCAAGATTGAACAAGAGGTCAATGGCCTTGAAGCTCTACTGATAGGTTTTAGATAGCTAAGATCAGCATTCCTGTGAAGTCTCATGAAAATCCGTCAAGTAGTTGCAGAGGAGTAGTCGCTACAAGTTTTCATTAAATAACAAAAATGTAAACAAAGATGGCAGCTGGTGGCCATGTTTAAAGTCAAATCAAAATATTTTTTGACAAGGATCAACAACATGTCATACTGATCATTTTAGAAAAAGTCCCATATCAATATCACTTACAGTTTTCAAGAAGTAGTCGCTACAAACTTGTATTTTGAAAATCTATTTTTAGCCATGGTGGCCATCTTGAATTTCCGGCCGATCTGAAATTTTGCTAGGATCAATAAGACATCAAGAGCAACAGTCCTGTTAAGTTTCATGAAAATCCGTCGAGTAGTTACAGAGGAGTAGTTGCTACAACTTTTTACTAGATAACTCTATGTAAACAAAGATGGCCGCTGACAGCCATGTTTAACATCGAATCAAAAACGATTTTCGATAAGGACCAACATCATGTCATGCTGATCATTTTAGAAAAATTCCCATATCAATATCTCTTATAGTTTTTAAGAAGTAGTCGCTACAAACTTGTTTTTTGAAAATCTATTTTTAGCCGTGGCAGCCATCTTGAATTTCCGGCCGACCTGAATATTTGCTAGGATCAATTAGACATCAAGAGCAACATTCATGTGAAGTTTCATGAAAATCCGTCGAGTAGTTTCAGAGGAGTAGTCGCTACAAGTTTTCATTATATAACTCTATGTAAACAAAGATGGCCGCTGGCAGCCATGTTTAACGTCGAATCAAAATTATTTTCGACAAGGATCAACATCATGTCATACTGATCATTTTAGGAAAAGACGCATATCAATATCACTTATAGTTTTCAAGAAGTAGTCGCTACAAACTTGTATTTTGACAATCTATTTTTAGCCGTGGCGGACATCTTGAATTTCCGGCCGACCTGAAATTTTGCTAGGATCATTTAGACATCAAGAGCAACATTCCTGTGAAGTTTCATAGAAATCCGTTGAGTAGTTTCAGAAAAGTAGTTGCTACAAGTTTTTACTAAATAACTCTATGTAAATAAAGATGGTCGCTGGCAGCCATGTTTACCGTCGAATCAAAACGATTTTCGACAAGGACCAACATCCTGTCATGCTGATCATTTTAGAAAAAGTCCCATATAAATATCACTTAGAGTTTTCAAGAAGTAGTCGCTACAAACTTGTTTTTTAAAAATCTATTTTTAGATTTGGCAGCCATCTTGGATTTCACATCAACATGAATTTTTGCTAGGATCAACTAGACTTCATGGGCAACATTTCTGTTAAGTTTCATGAAAATCCATTCAGTAGTTTCAGAGGAGTAGTCGCTACAAAAAAAAAGTTTACGGACGGACAGACGGACGACGGACGCCGCACCACGGCATAAGCTCTGCTGATCTCTGATCAGAAGAGCTAAAAATGAAGAAAAACAAAAACTTTAACCCAGAATTTAAACCAAAATGTCAAAATGCGTACAGACAGCATTTAAAATTTAATGACTAATGGTGTTGACCCCACTAAATGAAACAAGAGGCCCTTATCGCTCAACTTGCTATTTGGTGGGGTGTGTGGGGGGATATAGGGGGAGGGATGTATTTGGCTCAAGTTTGGCTAGCTTTAAAACAAATCAAACTTTCGATAATATAAACGCTCAAACCAAGTTTGACATGTGACCCCGGGCAGGGCAAAATTTGCCATACAAAATATTAAACCGTAGGCTCTTGTAATTTCAGACATTTTTTAAGTTTGTCCTTATGTAAAACATGTGACCTCAGGGACAGGGCGAAATTTGACTCCAGGGTCACCATCTGAACAAACTTGATAGAGGACCATACGCTGAGTGTATTAAATATTAAACCGTTGGCTCTTGTAATTTCAGGGCAGGGCCAAATTAGACCCCAGGGTCACAATTTTAAAAAAACTTTGTAGAGGAACATAAGCTGATAATAAATACAAAATATTAAACCTTTATCTCTTGTAGTTTTAGAGAAGAAGATTTTTGAAGTTTTTGAAGTTCGGCCAGTAGAACTAAAAAATACTCACAAGACACCATTTGTACACACAAATAACCCAAAACTGTAGCTCTCGTAAAAGCGGACAGACGGAAATCGCCAAACTATAAGCCTGGTTTTTCTACTCAATCTGGGTAAAAAATAAATTTTTGCAAACCTGTGTTCTGCGAGAATATCAAGCAAACTTTCTGCCAGCCACACATTTTTTGGCGTTATATCACCACCTACAAACAAAATAAAAAGATATCAAAAGTGTGCCGATACTGGGGAACAAAGAGAACGGTTTTGGAACGTTTTATCATTACTTTTAATTACAAGAGTTGTTTCTGTGGTTGAAAAATACAATGAAAAATACCACTGCTTGTATGTACAAGAAGAGATGTAAACTCCACCTAAATTCATTTTCATTTCAGTGCTCAAGAAATAGGATAGCCCGACGCCCGGGGCTCCTCGAAATCCATTCCGGGCCTGTCTCATTTTGCAGACGAGGAGCCCGTCGGGCCTGTCTAAAAAATAAAAAAATAAATAAAAAAAAAATATCCCCAAAAAAAATTAGTTTTACTGGATCTCAAGTTCAAGTTCCTCAAGACAAAATACTCCCATGTGTAATGTGTATTGTAAACTGTGAAAACACTTGCAATAAAGTAATTAAAATGTGTTATACACACATTGAAACAATAAGAAGTTTTGCCTGGCTTCGTGTTGGCAGTTTGTCACAACTTTGAGGTCGACAATTGTTGACATAAAACTCATTATTCTGCTATTAGGGTTGTGTTTTCTTTCCTTTGTGATAAGAAATACCGTTTTTGTCATTAAAAACACACTAACGCATGAAAAAAAAATCGTTATTGATGGTATTTCGATTGAATGTTTGTGAAATGTTCGGGCCGTAAAAAGTGCGGTGTCATAGTAGTTCGGATGGTACATAATTTCGGATATTTTTTTTTTTTTTTTTTTTTTTTTTTTTACATAATCAAATAAGAAAAACTGTCGTTTACAAATACATGTTGGTGGAAAGAAAAAAATATATACTGTATATGTATAAATACAGATATAAAGAATATTTCTATTCATTATTTAAGGTGTAAGGAGTTCCTGGAATCCTACTTTTAAATGAATTCTAGTCTAGGCTCCTAATTTTTTACTTGCAAATTTTTAATCGGGTTTTATGAGACTATCAGAGCCTCCTCTGGCTATATTTTTTCTTTTTGTCACCACTTTCTCTACTTTCTCTACGGAGAAAGTGGTGACAAAAAGAAAAAATATAGCCAGAGGAGGCTCTGATAGTCTCATAAAACCCGATTAAAAATTTGGCTCCAAGTTTAGCTCCAGTTTCACCAAGTCGGCTCTGATTATTAACGTTTGGCAAAAGTGCTAGTACTCTCCTTTGCATTGGTTATAAATTACTATGTAATATTCTATTCTAACATATTTTAAACGAAATGGTAAATAAGTCCGCTGACCAGGGAGCATAAAGTGGTAGCAGAGGAGGTTCTGAGCTTGATTAATACATACGTAACAAAATTAATGTGTGCTATAAAAGTGAATAAAGACACATTTCCAATAAGAAAGAAATATTGGACCTTTCCATTTTAAATCAGTGCCTGTCCATTTCAAATCAGGGCCTGTCCATTTCAAATCGGGGCCTGTCCATTTTCAGAAGCAACAAGCCCTGGGCCTGTCTCTTAAAATAATTTTCTTTGAGCACTGCATTTTGTCATTTTTTGTCATGTCATCATCAGCCCTGTATTGTTTCAGGTGCTACAAGAGTGGTGGTAGAAAACAACGAGTGTTGCTTCAACAAGAAATGGACTAATTACAACAGAATTGGCAGCAACGCTGCAGTTGTGCAGGTGAGAAGGTTCTATTGTTTGGGGCGCTTGTTTCAGCCAAAGGTTTTTTGGACTTCTCAGTCAAAATATATCTCATACCTAAATAAGCTGTATATCAGCAAAACAAACATTTTTAGCGGTAAATAAAAATACTTCACTTTTCAAAAAAAGTTGAGAAATAAAAATGTCTTGCCTGAAAGCTGTTTCTGATGGGGCATTTTCAATGCAAAATGCTGCAACATGAAAAATTTTAAGAAAAAAGTTTTTAATTTTTTTTTATCCGAAAATGGTTTTAAATTGTTGGATATTCGTAAATTAAGACAACCTGAAAGTTTTATGGCAAAATATGAAGGCTAACTGAAGTTATATGAAATTTCTTAATTTTCTGCTGTCCCACCAACAAGGAATTTACATGGGAAAAGCCCAATCAAAAATTATTTGGGCTGTAAAATATTTATTTATCATGCAGATATGCACTTTTCTGCCTAATAAAGGGGTGACCTAATAAATTTTGCTTTATTAGGCACTGACCAATGGAGCAAATCAATGCGGAATCCCTCGGCGTTTATTGTACATAACATTATCTGATGTCATGCACGTAACGTTGCCCGACGTCATAAAACAAACAAAAAAACAACACCCTGGTGGCATCCTCGCCATTCTTCGTTTTCTAAGCCTCGCCTAATAAACTTGATAGGAAAAGGCACTGACATAATATTCTCTATTTCTCAACTGATTTTCGAAACTAAGGTATTTTTATTTACCACTAAAAATACCAGTTCTAATGATATATAATTGATGCAAGTATTATTTAAATTGCTCTACTAATTGCAGAAAACCCTTTGGCTGAAACAAGCACCCCAAACAATAGGCCCATTCTGCATATTTTTATCTCAATGAAAATACAGTGGGCCTGGCTACGTATTCACAAAACTTCTCGACTTGAGTATACACTCAAACTCAACTTTTAATGTCCGATACAATGATTATGTCATGCTTAATCAGCGAATTTTTTTCACCCTTTTGGGAATGGTACCGGTACCCATTCAATTGGGAAAATTCGTGGGGTTTTGCCTTAATTTGGGAATTTTTCACTATCAAACAAAAGCAATATTGTATGCTTAAATACATTGCAAACACATTACCATGTATACATTCTCTTGTAGTATTTCACTCCCCTTACCTGAAAGAATATAGTTCCCCACTTCTTCTCTTTAAATAAAGGTTCACTCGAAATATTTAAAAAATTATTTTTTTTTTTTTTTTTATTGGCAATTTTTTCACTCCAGTGGTGGGGGGGGATAAAACAACGTTTTGCCATTGGGAATGGTAGTGTTTTTTGGTAACATTTATAAGGGGAAAAAACACTGATAATATACAAATCTTTTACATTCTCAATATAAATATTTATCATGTTTATAGACTTAATTTAGTATTTATATTTATGTTTTTGTACTTTATGTCTCTATTTGAACAATTCCAAAAGTTTAGTTTGAGTGTGTTCTCAAGTCGAGAGGTTTTGTGAATAGGAATGTTGAATTCCTGTTTGCGTAATATAATCCAATTTAATCGATCTAATTATCAACATTTTCTTACCAGCTATCTGTCTCATCAGACTACTAACAACACTCTCGGCTCCTATCACAGAATTTTTTACAATCTCTCGAGTCAACCACAAAATCTGGGATCTCGCCATGTCTTTCAATTTGAGCCATTTCTCAAATATTAGCTGATTCGCTCTGTTAACCACTAAAGTAAAACCGTCACGGCACACCAGATTGATATCTCTGTAATTCTGAAATCACACAAACATCAATAAAAAGGTTTTTACGATTTTTTTTATTGATTTTTTTTTTTAGGTATTTAGAACATTTTGAGCTGAGAATGCCACTTACTCCAAATGTCCCTGCATGCAGTAAAATTATATTGATTACAGGCATTTCCATGACAACAGCTCTTAGTATGGAATAATGGGAGATTAACACATTTCAATACTTCGCATGAAGAGAATATCCCCCGTTTCCAGCCCAAAGCTCAACACCTGAGATAAAAAAAAATGATCAGTATATTAAGTACTGCTTTGGAAACCAAAATTGAATAATAACTAGTTTCCATGGAAACATGAAATTATAAAGAATGTTTGTGCCGTTTGATTTACAACATGATGTTGGTTGGTTGAATTGTGTTTTACATCATTTTCAGTACATTTTAGGCTATATATGACTCATATTTTCTGTGGTGGATGTAGATCTGACACCTAATTTTCCTGGGTAGAACCAGCATCCGTAAAAATCGACACTTTCTCACAAGTTGAGCTGCCAGTGGGATTAGAAACACGCAGCAGTGAGAGGCGAGAAAGTTTCAAACACATCAACCAGTCACTTCTGCCAATCAAACACATCAACCAGTCACTTCTGCCAATCAAACACATCAACCAGTCACTTCTGCCAATCAAACACATCAACCAGTCACTGCTGCCAATCAAACACATCAACCAGTCACTTCTGCCAATCAAACACATCAACCAGTCACTTCTGCCAATCAAACACATCAACCAGTCACTGCTGCCAATCAAACACATCAACCAGTCACTGCTGCCAATCAAACACATCAACCAGTCACTTCTGCCAATCAAACACATCAACCAGTCACTTCTGCCAATCAAAGTGCCTAATTGATGGCTGACTAACATAAGGCTAATTTCAAAAAATACTTTTGGTTCCGCTAACATTACAAAAGATATTAGGGTAGGTTGATCATGTGTTGATAGTATATTTTGTTTACTTTGCAAGATATTTTTTATAGGCTGTATAGAGCTAACAAAGCCTGTCAGAAGGCCTGGCCTATCTGCTTATCAAGATGCAAAGTTGACGTCCGACTAACAAAACAAAGCATGACAGATCAAGGCGCCAAATTGACATCAGACAAAAAACGTGAATTTTACCTTTGGAGCATTCGGTGGGTCTGTGAGGATGGCATATAGTAGGCCGAGTTGTACCTCTTCATGTTGCTGGTTACCTTTACACACCTGCATATACAGTTACACATCAACATTATATACTTATAACCAGTTATAAGTGACCTGCATACAGTAATACATCGACATTATATACTTATAACCAGTTATAACACACCTGCATACAGTAATACAACGACATTATATACTTATAACCAGTTATAACACACCTGCATACAGTAATATGTCAACATTATATACTTATAACCAGCTATAACTGACCTGCATACAGTAATACAACGACATTATATACTTATAACCAGTCATAACACACCTGCATATACAGTTATACATCGACATTATATACTTATAACCAGTTATAACACACCTGCATACAGTAATATGTCAACATTATTTACTTATAATCAGTTATAACTGACCTGCATACACTAATACATCAACATTATATACTTATAACCAGTTATAACACACCTGCATATACAGTAATACACTTATAACACACCTGCACATACAATAATACATCAACATTATATACTTATAACCAGTTATAACTGACCTGCATACAATAATACATCAACATTATATACTTATAACCAGTTATAACTGACCTGCATACAATAATACATCAACATTATATACTTATAACCAGTTATAACACACCTGCATACAGTAATGCATCGGCATTATATACTTATGACCAGTTATAACTGACCTGCATACAGTAATACATCAACATCATGACATATACTTATAACCAGTTATAACACACCTGCATACAGTAATACATCGACATTATATACTTATATTCAGTTATAACACACCTGCATACAGTAATACATCTACATCAATTACTTATAATCAGTTATAACTGACCTGCATACAGTAATACATCAACATTATATACTTATAACCAGTTATAACACACCTGCATACAGTAATACATCAACATTATACACGTATAAGCAGTTATAACTGACCTGCATACAGTAATACATCAACATTATATACTTATAACCAGTTATAACTGACCTGCATACAGTAATACATCAACAACATATACTTATATTCAGTTATAACACACCTACATATACAGCAATATACTTATGACCAGTTATAACTGACCTGCATACAGTACAGCGTTTTTTTACCTTATATAAATGGGACCGATAAACGGCCCCATTCCCAATTGAAAAAATTGACCATTTTTCCCAATTTCCAACTAAAAAATTCCCAAATTGAAGTTGTTTTTCCGTCAATCTTTCTCCTGGGATATTCTCAATACACAGATGTAATAGATCTTCCCAGTTCTGTTTTAGATTAATCTTCTTAATAAAGTTTTTTACCAGGGTTGTACGTTTCTTCTGCTTTTCTGTGTAAATTGAAACGCAAAACACAGCCTCGTCACCCGAGGACGCCGCCATGTTGTTTATGCGTTGCAGAAACGCTTTACCGCTTGTATTTTATCTAAACGCTTTACCGCTAGTATATTCTATTATGTAACAAGCGCCTCAGTGAGCGATGGGTTAATACTAAATAAAGGACGAATAACGGATTCGTCTGGGCCAGGAATCATGAGAATATGCGGAGAATATGCAAAGAATCTGATGCAACCCTAAATGACAATAAACTTAACAGCATTGTTAAAAACTTAACAGCATTGTTAACATTTTCAGGGACAACAAAAACAGAGAAATTATTCTGTGACAACACAGAGATGTACAATAAAAACTTGAAACATTACAATTGTGAAAATATTTTTATTATGCAAATCATCAATAAATATGTAATATTTCACAAAATACAAAAAAAACATTAACTTATATTCAGTTATAACACACCTACATATACAGCAATACATCAACATTATATACTTATGACCAGTTATAACTGACCTGCATATAGTAATACATCAACATTATATACTTATAACCAGTTATAACTGACCTGCATACAGTAATACATCATTGTACCATAGCTCCTTTGTTCTTGCTTATGATATAATTTTCATAAACCCGAAGGTCTGAGCCTAAACCGTGCTATAAATGCCGGTAAATTCCAGCCGTGCTATAAATGACAGATTCGGCAGTTATACCATGGTCTACTCAATTTTACGCATGCGCTGTTGTAATTTACAACACAGCTGTCAATCGAAACAACTACACCATTACCAAAACAGCACTCCTTGACATGGCATTTGCCCAATAATATACAAAGGCGATTGGCTATAATAATCAAAACATGGGTCATGCTCATGTCGCGTGATAATGCTATTTCTTGATTGGATCGAGCTGTTAATTTTACTGAAAACTGCAACGCCCTAAAATTTCTTGCACATGCGTAGATGGATAATGGCTATGGGTACAAAACATTTATAGCATACTTTTCTAGTATGCGATTTATACTGCACTCTCGGGCCTGTGGCCCTCGAGAAGCAGTATAAATCGCATATACTCGAAAAAGTATGCTATAAATATTACACATTATATACTTATAACCAGTTATAACTGACCTGCATACAATAATACATCAACATTATATACTTATGACCAGGGCTCAATCTACAGGGCGATTCGGGCGAAGAACGCGCCCGCGATCTCTTGACTTCGCCTTGGCAGCACATCAAAGCGAAGTTCAAGTCGCCGAAATTTAAAAAAATATATATAATTTTTTTTTTTTTTTTTTTTTTTTTTTTTTTTTAAAAAGGTACAGAAATTTGCATCACTTTTCAAGCTCATATTATAGAGTAAAACGAATTAGTGTGCATTACACTGTATTCACTGCATTGCAATATACATGGTGATGACTATTCAACCGTTGTCTACGTATACACGTCGCATGAAGTCTCCCTAAATTCTCTCCACTTCTCCCTAAAATCACTTGAGGGAGAAGTGACTTCTCCCTAAATTCCTGACCTAGATTGAGCCCTGATGACCAGCTATAACTGACCTGCATACAGTAATACATCAACATTATATACTTATATTCAGTTATAACACACCTGCATACAGTAATACATCAACATTATATACTTATAACCAGTTATAACACACCTGCATACAGTAATAAATCGACATTATATACCTATAACCAGTTATAACACACCTGCATATAGTAATACATCAACATTATTTACTTATAACCAGTTATAACACACCTGCATATAGTAATACATCAACATTATATACTTATAACCAGTTATAACACACCTGCATATAGTAATACATCAACATTATATACTTATAACCAGTTATAACACACCTGCATATAGTAATGCATCGACATTATATACTTATATTCAGTTATAACACACCTGCATACCGTAATACATCGACATTATATACTTATAACCAGCTATAACTGACCTGCATATAGTAATACATCAACATTATATACTTATAACCAGTTATAACACACCTGCATACAGTAATACATCGACATTATATACCTATAACCAGTTATAACACACCTGCATATACAGTAATATATCAACATTATATATACGTATAACCAGTTATAACACACTTGCATACAGTAATACATCTACCTTATTTACTTATAACCAGCTATAACTGACCTGCATACAGTAATACATCAACATTATATACTTATAACCAGTTATAACACACCTGCATACAGTAATACATCAACATTATATATGTATAACCAGTTATAACATGCCTGCATACAGTAATACATCGACATTATATACTTATGACCAGTTATAAGTGACCTGTATATAGTAATACATCAAGATTATATACTTATAACCAGTTATAATACACCTGCATATACAGTAATACATCAAGATTATATACTTATAACCAGTTATAACACACCTGCATACAGTAATATATCGACATTATATACTTATGACCAATTATAAGTGACCTCCATACAGTAATACATCAGCATTATATACTTATAACCAGTTATAACACACCTGCATATAAAGTTATACATCAACAGTATATACTTATAACCAGTTATAACACACCTGCATAGAAAGTTATACATCTATAACCACTTATATGTGTAACATACCTGCATATAAAGTAATACATCAGCATTATATACTTATAACCACTTATAACACACTTGCATATACAGTAATCAGTGCTCACGCTGCCATACGCCATGGTCGCCATTTGCGATTATTTTATAATACTGTCGATTATTTTAAAGAAATGTCGACAAGAAATGGCGATTATTTTATTTTAATATTTTTTTATTTTTTATTTTTTTTATACATTTTTCGTATAATGGTCTGTTTGACACCCCAAGTAATAAATGACCGCAATAAACATTACATAATCCGTTCACATCCCCTGTGATGTCGCCACGCGCTTATCAATTATCGCTTGTCAAAGTTGTTAATTCCCTTAATTGGCACTTCGTTGTCGGATAATCGGGGCATTGTTGATACAAGCAAACATCATGTGATTAATGGACCGAATAGCCAATAAGATATGCCGTTATTTGTTATCTTTTGGGCGATTGACCAATCAGACAATCCGTTACGCACCCAACAGTAGGTACAGTTTCCTATTTGTTTTTCTGTACACAAACTACGAAGAGATGAAATTAATTTGTGCACGCACTATTATGAACATAGTCGCTACTTTCATCTGCATTAATAGCTATCCCATCATGATCCCGATAGGTAGCAAACTCCCATGTGTATTGTGAACTGTGAAAACACTTGCAATAAAGTAACTGTGAAAACACTTGCAATAAAATAATTAAAACATTGAAACAATAAGAAGTTTGAATATTGTGCCTGGCTTCGTGTCGGCAGTTTCAATTTGTCACAACTTTGAGATCGACAATTAATGACATAAAACTACTTTATCCTACTATTAGGGTTGTGTTTTCTTTCCCCTTTGATAAGAAAGACCATTTTTTGCATTCAAAACACATTAATGCATGAAAAAGGTTCGTAACTGATGGTATTTTGATTAAACGTTTTGAAATTTTCGGCCGTAAAACTGCGGTGTCATAGTACTTCGGATGGTACATAATTTCGGATTTTTTTTTTTTTTTTTTTTTTAACATAATCAAATGAGAAAAACTGTCCTTTACAAATACATGTTGGTGGAAAGAAAAACGATATATAGATGACAGATACATAAAGTATATTTCTATTCATTATTTAATCCATCATTCTTTGTTTTATCAATGCGTAAGGAGTTCCTGGAATCCTACTTTTAAATTTTAAATTCTAGTCTAGGCTCCTACTTCTTTCACTTGGAGAAAGTGGTGACAAAAAGAAAAATATAGCCAGAGGAGGCCCTGATAGTCTAAGAAAATCTGATTGAAAATTTGGCTCTTACGACTGACCAAATTTTCTTACGCATTAAAGTTGGCTATTATTTTCTTAACTAAAAAATGTGTGGCTATTAATTTAAAAGGGCCAGTGTGAGCACTGGTAATACACTTATAACACACCTGCACATACAATAATACATCAACATTATATACTTATATTAAACCAGTTATAAAACACCTGCAATAAACAGTAATAAATCAACATTATATACTTACAACCAGTTATAACTAGTGCTGTTTCGATTAATCAATTTGATAGAGCATCGGTCAGTTAAGCCTTTTTCCGAGTAATCGATTACTATTTTTCATGACCGTGTTTACTCGGTTGTTGAAAAATTATAACTTATTTCATTCGCTTGTAAGTTTTAATATTGCAACAAGTAATCATATCTCTAAAGCGGTATCATAATTTATACTTGAATACTTTCATTCAGTTGCTTGATGACCAGAACACTTGAAATGTCTTCATTATAGCCTGAAAAAGACTGGAGTCTTATATGGAAGCCATGTTTAATTGATTAATGATCGATTAGGTCGGTTGGTTGAAAATTCTGATGATCGAACATGAATTTTAAACTGATTCCCAACACTAGTTATAACACATGTATAACACACCTGTAATAAACACTAGTTATAACACATGTATAACACACCTGTAATAAACACTAGTTATAACACATGTAATAAACAGTAGTAACACATCAACATTAAATACAACAGCATTGCAGTGTCAGGCGAATTTTCATCAAGACAATGCCATCATTTTGGAGGTCGTTTAATTAAAGGTTTTTTCTTCGACTTGACCTAGTTTTTTCCTCTTTGACTTGACCTAGTTTTTTTTAACAGATTTTAATACCAGATTGTCTCAAATTGAGAGTGGGCAATATCACGATGCTACAGGCCAAGCTTCATCAAGATCCTACCATAAGTTCTTGAGGTTGTTTTTGAGGATGATTTTCTTCGACTTGACCTATTGACCGGACTTTTAAATACTGCACATTACTCTAAACCTACAGCTAAAACATTTGATGACATCCACATGCCCGACCTCATGTCGAAATAGTCCCAGGCGTCATGCTATCCTATTTGTACAGCCCTGCATGTTAAGTATTTCAACTCTCGAACTTTATATAATATTAGCACTCAAGACAAGGTGCTTATTTTGGTCTCCACTGTGGCGCGGACTAGTGGTCAAACATATGCCTCGCATGCGAGCAGTCATGTGTACAATTCCCGACGGGTCTGACCAAAGAATTCATAAATAAAATGGTACTAGTAACTCTGTTGCTTGTCTTTCAGCATATAAAAGATAGTTCTGGTCATACTGGTGACTGGCTGGATTATCACGTGTCTACGGCGTGGTATTCCAGTGTGGCTGCACTATACAGTTGAACACTGAGCTCACTGATACAAGTAGACACCATCAGTGTATTAGCCAGCCAACCGTGCAGCCAGAGTGGGTGGGTTAAAAAAAAAAAAAAATATTGTATGTTTAACTACACTTCCCAACTCTTACTGTCTCAGTATTGTTATGGTTTGTATACATTTATAGAAGAAAGATGATCTAAAATGCACCTTTCTAACCTTTATCTGTGAAAATAAATTACCCCAGAGACACCCATTTGTCGCGAATTGCCGCGGAACGCGTTTTAGCAAATTGTTTTGCACACCCTGTTCGCATATTTGCACACCCGGTTCTTGAATTTCTGCCTTATACACTGGACACCATCGTGGTATGTCCATAAGACTGTTAAAAAGCAAAGTTGATCGCCATAGATACATACAGTCTACAAGTCATAAAGAAACTCTGAATGTCTTTTTTTAATTCCATCCTTTTTGCTTTTGTTTTGAATCTTGACACATATTAGTTTTTAATCAGGTTTAGCAAACAAGTAGTAGAGTAGTATATAATGCTCACATGTGAATTGAGAACATCGTTGGCTTCCCTTTCAGACAGGTTGTTGGTGAGGCTATTTACCAATGCGTAGCATCTCTCGAATCTCTGAAAAAGCAATATTTATACATGAGAAATTCTCTAAAAAAAAAATTATCTCAATATATCGTTATTACAGGTAATTTTAAAAAGTACCATTAGGCCAGAAAACAAGATGTCACTTGCAACAGGAACAGTTCAAATGTGGCTGGGCAGGCCATATTTGAGGGTCACCATTTGAACAAACGTGTTATAAGCCTTTGCTTCAAGTAATATATGAGAGCTAACTCTATGCCTTGTGGTTTCAGAGAGGGAAATTTGTTCAGCTTTTCCCTATATAACAGTGTTCTACCCATGCCTGTTATGCATCCGACATGCTTTCCAAGGCGCCGCTTCTTTCCAACATCAGGGCTCAATCTACAGGGCGATTCGGGCGAAGAACGCGCCCGCGATCTCTTGACTTCGCCTTGCCAGCACATCAAAGCGAAGTTCAAGTCGCCGAAAAATTTAAAAAAAAAAAATCTTTTTTTTTTTTTTAAAAAGGTACAGTATACAGGGTTCTCAATAGACGCGTACACACGCGTTTTGACGCATGGAATTTCAATTTGACCCATTTCTGACGCATCTAATTTACGACCTGTGCGTTTTTATGACGCGCGTGTATTTGCTTCCAAGCATCAATCCAATACCTATTTACATCACAGCTGCATAAACAGTGATTGACACCTTGCCTGACGACCTTGATCGCCTCTCGACCAATCAAATTCGCTGCTGTCGCATCTTAGGGGAAATAACCTGTCTGTAAATGGTGTCACTGTGTAACCTAATCGCTGGTATTGTGTTGATAATTTAATGATTATCTTTGAAGTTTATGATGCTTTGCGCGGGTGAAGACTATTATGACTTGATCGGATTAACTGTTTAATTGATTGCTACCGGCTTCTGATTGATTAGGGGGTTAATTAAATTGAATTGCGATAAAACAGAAGCTAGCGGTCAAACGTGTGAACTGGTAAAATCGGCAAAAAAAAATTTGACTTTATAAATTTGTGTTTGTTGTTTGTTTATTTGTGTTGTTGTTCGTTAATTTTGTTTTACGCACGTTTTAAATAAAGAAATATAGTTTTAATGAGGATAATTTAAATATTTATAAATCGTCGAATGTACATAAAAAGAGCGTTTTTTAACCTGGGTTGGCATTCAGTCAAAACTTACCGGACATTACGCATTGTGATATTTTGCGATTACGGACATTGTTTGTGCTATCGAGTAACGGACTTTATTAATTCATGTATGTTAAATTCACAAATAAATGGCGCAAAGAAGTATATTTTCGTCTATTATATAATATTATAGGGTGTACTATACTACAGAATTATTTTTTGAAATAAATGAAATTAATAAAACGAGAATAGATTTCTTGAGAATTAAACACACATTAAAGATACACTGTCCTTTGTTTTCTTGTTTAATGTTCTATATATACATACGTATACAATTGGTGCAAACACCAATAACTTATAATATTAACAAATGTGGACCCCAATTTATAAAACATCCTTACATAACTTTGGAATCTTTGACATAAGGACACATTATTGTAAAATGGAATAGTAGTTTTTTAAGTTCAAATGTATATATATTCTTGCACACCTTTCTTTGTAATACAATATTTACAGAATTCACTACAATTAAAGTTATTAAAGGATGTTTTGTAAAACAGCGTTTCGATTTGTTCGATTTATATTTGACTCTTGCTTTTTCAATTTTGACCCTTGAGATTTTTGAGTCAAGGGTCATATGACTCTTCACTTTTAAAGTCTATTGAGAACCCTGAGTATAGTAATAAATCCATTATCATAGAAATTTGCATCAATATTTCAAGCTCATATTATAGAGTAAAAAGAATTAGTGTGCATTACACTGTATTCACTGCATTGCGATATACATGGTGATGACTATTCAACCGTTGTCTACGTATACACGTCGCGTGAAGTCTCCCTAAATTCTCTCCACTTCTCCCTAAAATCACTCGAGGGAGAAGTGACTTCTCCCTAAATTCCTTGCCTAGATTGAGCCCTGAACATCCCTTAAATCGACTGACATCCTTTTATTGTTTTACCGACAGGAGTTTATTTCCCATAATGGTAACTGCCTGTGTTTCACAGCTTGTGTTAACCTTTTAAACTTGTGTATTTGGGTTGATTATGACACGGATAATTTAATCCCATTACACCTCGGGATGATTGATGTGGGTTTGACTGTTTGTTATAGTAGAGCTAATGTGTTATTGACGCCAGTGATTGTTGGTTTTGTTCAATCGTATAGCGACAGACACAGCATAATTTACTTTTTTTCGACAAAGGAATGATTGACAGACGCACGTGACTTTTCATTAATAATTTGTCCACACTGTTTAACGACAACCATAAGCGTATATGTGGTTATAGGGCGGGGATCTTAATGCATTCCAAGTTATGACCCAAGGCTATGGCCCCAGTGATGGGGCTATACCCCGGGACAAATGCTAATAGGATGGTTGTATCCGTCTGTTTATTCCCAGTAAGTGAATATATGGTTCTATGGTGGGGATACATCTACATGATGTAAGTTGATGCAAAACATGCAAAATCTCTATATACAAACTTAGGACCCTTGGGGCATAGCTGTTTTTTGGCCCTGGGGACTTCATTTGAACAAACTTGATAGTCCAGGTGTTGGCGATCATTTATAATAAAGAACTAGATGGATGTTTCGTGGAACACGTGTGTCACCTGTCAGCGCTGTCAGTATAACAAGTTTTTTTGGACCTAGATACTGGCCTGACTAAGTTTTCGTGAAAAAGATTGAGTATTTAACCCATACAATGACCTTCAGTGTGCCCTTGACCTTTATATTTTAGTATGGCCATGTTGATGTTGTCATGACAAGTATATATTGAAAGATTGATGAAGAAATAAAAAGAATTGAGAAAGTTATAGCCAACGTTAAGTTTTCGTGAAGAAAAAAAAGTATTCAACCCATATAATGACCTTCAGTGTGACCTTGACCTTTATATTTTAGTATGGTCATGTCGATGTTGTCATGATGAGTATATATTGAAAGTCTGATGAAGAAATAACAAGAAATGAGAAAGTAATAACCAACGTTAAGTTTTTGTGAAGAAAATGAGTATTTAAACCATATAATGACCTTCAGTGACCTTTATATTTTAGTATGGTCATGTCGATGTTGTCATGATGAGTATATATTGAAAGTTTGATGAAAAAATATCAAGAAATGAGAAAGTTATAGGCAACATTAAGTTTTCATGAAGAATTTAACCCATATAATGACCTTCAGTGTGATCTTCATCTTTATATTTTAGTATGGTCATATTGATGTTGTCATGACGAGTATATATTGAGTATATATTGAAAGTCTGATGAAGAAATTTCAAGAAATGAGAAAGTTATCTGTAGGCAACGTCAAGTTTTCGTGGTGAAGTAAAAAATGTGTTTTTAACCCATATAATGACCTTCAGTGTGACCTTGACCTTTATATTTTGGTATAATCATGTCGGTTGTCATGATGGGTATATATTGAAAGTTTGATGAAGAAATATCCAGAAACGAGAAAGTTATAACCAACGTTAAGTTTTCGTGAAGGAAATACGAGTATTTAACCCATATAATGACCTTAATTGTGACCTTGACCTTTATATTTTAGTATGGTCATGTCTGTATTGTCATGATGAGTATATATTGAAAGTTTTATAACACACATGCATATACAGTAATACATCAACATTATATACTTATAACCACTTATAACATACCTGCATACAGTAATACATCAACATTATATACTTATAACCAGTTATAACACACCTGCATATACTGTAATACACTGACATTATATACTTATAACCAATTATAACACACCTGCATATACAGTAATACATCAACATTATATACTTATAACCAGCTGAACACACCTGTATATACCGTAATACATCAACCAGCCCGAATCACAGTTTACTAGCCCCGGGCTTCGGGTTAGTGGGTTAATTCGAAGACTGCTATATTACATAGTAAGGCACTAAAAATGTTTGGAATAGTTTTAAAATCAAGCTCTTATATAAGTCTGCAACAAATACATTGTCAAATAGGGCAACATTTAATATAAGATTTTATTTTTTTTTGTATTTTGGGAAAATACTTTGGTACTTTAGGGAAAATATGAGGATATTTTGGATTGGATTGGGATGGGGCCGTAATTCGACCCCAAATTGGGCCTAGAAAAATCCCTGAAAAGTTGAGTTGTACAATATTCAAAACTTTTAAAAAATTGTATTTCATGTACAGTTGGTGCCATGCGGATAACGACTAATCACACTCAACGGGGGGATTTTATCTCACAGCGGTCACACGGATTTTGTCCCCTTGATCGGCGGACAGTCCACTCAACGCGGGGACAATAACTTTTGACCACCGCGTCACAATCAACGCGATTTGCCGTGATATGTATTGAGTCGCACACCGCGTCACCCGAAAATTCAAATGCCCGGATAATGTATATTGGGTCATGATAGTTATATGGCGTTTCCTATTACCGACTTTGCGGTGACTGAACAAAAAATTCAAGTAGTAATTCTTTAACTGGAAAATGAAATTATATTTTAAATTAATCGTTATTTGTAAATAATTTTTCTATTCTGCTGTTGATTATTAATACATGTACATCGATGGGTTCTTTAGACAGAAATAATCCGAAAAAAATTGTTAAGAATTCCGGATCATAAACCCATTATAAGTGCCGCCTTGTTAATAGGTACACACATCGCAAAGGATTGTGGGTAGCCAATTTATGTGCGTTGAAGAGAAATGAGACTTTTGGACAACAAAAACGAAAAACATGTGTTATTAAATTTATGCATTAAAAGTTTGAAATACGTATTGCTTTCGAAATCTATTAATTATATTTATCAGTTTTATTACATTTTTTATTTATCCCTGTTCTAATTTCCCCTGCAAATCTATCACAGAGAATGGTGGTGATTGCTTTCTTTCGAGAGCGGATTTTGCAATCGCGTCGATTTTTACTGTCCCGGGTAATCCCCGCGATAATTCGGGTGACAATCCGCGGTATGATAGCGGTGATTTGTGATTTCGATTGGAAAACGGCCGCGTGCATGCTGCGAAAAAGTCGTAATCCGTGTGGCACGGTCTGTAATTTAATTTTAACATGAAATATCACTGTAAGTGATAAATGCCCCCAAAGTGTCCTTTGACCTCTAAGTTCGACCTTGACCTTGGATCCATGGACATGGATTTTGTGCAGGTCACGTCGTTTGGTTGTGGTGAGCACTTGTGCCAAGTTATTTGAAAATCCGTCCAGGCATGCAAAAGTTATTGACCGGACACAATTTGACCTTTGACCTCTAAGTGTGACCTTGACCTTGGGGCCACAGACCTGGATTGTGTGCGTGACACATCATCTTGTTATGGTGAGCACTCGTGCAAAGTTATTTGAAAATCCGTCCATGAATTCCAGAATTATTGACCGGACACAATTTGACTTTTGACCTCCAAGTGTGACCTTGACACGATATTGCGTACCTGACCTACATGTATGAACTTCAACTGTGACCTTGACCTTTGAAGTATGGACCTGGGTTTTGCGCGCGACACATCATCTTGTTATGGTGATCATTTGTGCCAAGTTAATAAAAAATCCATGCAGGGGTTTTAAAGGTACATTCCGGACACGAATTGCGGAATGACGGACAGACAGGTTTTTGACCTATGAACTTCAACTGTGTCCTTAATTGCGGAATGACGGACAGACAGGTTTTTGACCTATGAACTTCAACTGTGGCGGAATGACGGACAGACAGGTTTTTGACCTATGAACTTCAACTGTGTCCTTGACCTTTGAGGTACGGACCTGGGTTTTGTGAGCGACACATCGTCTTGTTATGGTGATCACTTGTGCCTAATCAAAAATCCATGCAGGGGTTTTGAAGGTACAGTCTGGACACGAACTGCGGAATGATGGACAGAATCCAGAAGGTGCGATCTATATGCCCCCGAAAAAGTGTGTGGCTTGTGTCATACTTCATGTCAAACTTATTTTTTGATGTTGGAGTCTGAGACTCAGTCTCTCACTGTTTCTTTTTAACAGGGATTCCAAGAAGCCAGAAAGATCGCATTGCCTTGTGAGACAAAATTCAGAAATGCTGCATACACCATGATTATCACTGGGCTCTTCATTGGACCAAAAAATGTTTAGCCATTTTGGCTAAACCACCTCAATTTTCTTTAGCCAACTGGATTTTTGTCTAGCCACTTTTGACTAAGCCTTTTTAGCCACTTTAGCAGAATTTAACACAAAAATTCCGATTAAACATTTGTATAACATTCTTATCTTATTCATAATTTTGCATTGCAGAGATGTTGAGATTTTATTTTATTTTCAGTAGGGCCAAACAAAAGGGTAGGAAGGTGGGGGGTGGGGGTGGGGGGGTGGGGGGGTGGGGGGGGGGGGGGGTTTGTAGGAAGGTACTCGTCCGGGACCACTTTCCGTCACTTATGCAAACATAAACTAATTTTTCACACAAATCTATGTATCCTGACAATTTTAACTCTATTTTCTATTAGGTTACCTCTTCCTGGAAATTTGATACCAAAGAATATTGTTTTATATAAATTATCGAAGTGGCACGTGACCTTTTTATAAATAGACTAAAACTGAGAAATCGTTTTGTTTACAAGCCCAGATTCCGTCATGTATTTTATCGAGTGACAGATTCAACTAGGTCAAGATACAGTAAACTTTTATGAATTAGAAACTTGTTTGCAAGTCTATTCAACAATTTCATTGTAATAATGGTATGTTTGCATTGTTCCATCAGTCATATCGATCGTTAAAGCAATGCATCTGGTAACATCAATGTAAAATGTTCAAAGACGACAATTTACAGTATCTCTGTGTAAGTCAAACAAATACAGGTTGTACGAGTTGCTTCTCTTTGGTTAAACTATATAATCACGGTATATTTTAACTGCGTCCACCGAAGAGTGATAAAAATATGACGTCATTACAGTGTTATTTTTTTAATAGTTTATTATGCGGCAGTATGCGCGCGCATCCCCAACGCCATATAAGGAAGTAAACACATTTTTCGGAGAAATCCCTTTCGTTTTTGTACCGCTTTTACTTTTTGGTTGTTTTTCCTGTTTCCAATCTTCAGTTATAAACGTCTGACAATAAGTGACATCGCGTAAGTAATTTCCAGTGTAAAAATGTAAATGAGAATGACGGAAACTGGCCTCTAACGAGTAGGCTTTTTTTTTCTTTCTCTCTCTCTCAATAATGAATTCAATTCTGATAATGAATTTAATATGTTAAATTACTATACCTTGAGTTCGATTTTTTTGCATTCATTTATCAACAACCTTTTCTTTTTTCTTTTTTTTTTAATTTTTGCATAAAAAGTTTTAGGGTCGGCCCCTTAAAATAGGGTCGGTCAGGTAACCTGAACCACACATATTTTTTTAGGTGGCCTAGGTGATAAAAGTTGTGTTACTCAGTTTTTATCCTTAGGTTCTATAGTAAAATAAAAATCTTTGGCAGAGTAAAAAGACGATAATTTTCAAGATTTTGACTTTAAAAGATACATATTATTGAATCATTTTGCATGAAGGCAGGGTTTTTAAAAGAATCACACTGTAGATACCTTAATTTTAACAGTAAACTTGGTTGAACATCAAGGTTAAAGACCGAGTTAATCACCTACCAGAATGTATTGGTTATGTCTTATTTCTGGTCACTGATTGGTCAGTTTTTTTGATGATGCTCTATCAAAATTATGGATTGTTAATATAATTCTAGAATCAATAACATTGAGTAATTTTATATAAACTGCGTTTGTGCCACTAGTTTGTGCACCGTAAAACCCAATTCAATGTTCATGTTCATTGGTTAATTACGCCCACCCTGTGGTACCATCCAAAGTAGAAAATCAAGTTTACATCCAATGTAGAATAAGACCACAGTGTCTCCTTCCACTTAATTGAGATGAACAGTCAGAACATGTTGTTGGCTCACTTTGCATACTTTTTATCTTGATGTAAATGGAGAGGGAACTTTCCTGTTGATGACATAATGACCTTTGTATGTGTTGGTGCGCCGTGTACTCAAAATAAATGGCCTGGTTTTAATGCGCAAAAACGGATGACAATGTAATATTGTTTACATGTACATATCATGGGCTACTTTCTGTTTTGAATAACGGAGTTACAAAGTCATTATTTTAGCTTAAAGGATGTAAATCTTAGTATGAGAATGGTTATTACTATTTTGATAAGAGTTAGACGTCTGTGTTGACTATTTTACGTGCCGTTTTACACTGTTGTTGAAAAATGCTTTTTTTCAGCGAGCTCGTTGGGTATCTAATTTTCCTCCAGTATAGGCACACCAAATGAGTTGCATTCAGACGTCGCTATGTAAAATAATCTGTATCTAATATAAAGCGCAAAGGTCGTAACAGTCTATAGATTTAGCTCTTTTCTAAACACCGAGAACCCGTCAAAGATTTTTCCAAAAAACATGGCGACGACCACGGACTTTTTCTTTCGGCACTTTCGTCCCTTTCGCCAATGCCAGCAGCTGTCAGTTTACATGGTTCAAAATGACTTTCGCCAAATTGGCGAAAGCACTTGACACAAGTTTCGCCATTTGCAATTTGGTTTCGCCTATGGCGAGTGGCGAAGGCAAATAAAGAGCGCAGTATCATGCACAGAATGAGTAATACAAGCCACTTCATTCTAAAATTGAATCAATATTTTGAGTAATCGCACCTTTTATATTGAACAATCAAACATAAAATTGTCCCAATTTACAGACAGCCAATCAAACACATTCGCCATTGTTTCAGTTTACGCTACTGTGTGAACAACCACTCAAGTGATCTAATTGATTCACTGGTACAACTAATTAGTGGGCACTCAACACTTAATACCACTGATCGTAAAGTTCAAAAAGACTTATTAATTCTTAAACAGCCAAACATTGTCACATTTCCTGTTTTGATCAGCCATTTTGGCCTCAAGAGGGCACCACGTTAGGCCTAAAAAAAAAATATGTGTGTTTCTGGTTTCACCCTGTCAAAAAGTTAGGGTATGTAGGAAAAAGTTGTTTTTTTAGATATTTTTTTTATATATATTGTTCGCATATATTATGCCATTTTTGTACTAAGGCAACTTTTTGATAACCTTTGCAATCCAGATTAGATGCATAACAACTCTGGCTAATACAATTAGTGGAGTGCTGTGGTCTAGTGGTAGAGCGTTGGACCCATGATCCAAAAGTCGTGGGTTCGATTCCCGTCATTACCATATGCGTTGTGTCCCTGAGCAAGACACTTTATCTGCATTGCTTAGTACTGGTTCTACCCAGGAAGACATCGAGAGTGATTCAAATAAGTTCATAGAGCTTTCGTTACAATCGATGTAAAATAAATAAGTTTAAACTAATAAAATTATTATTTGAATAAAAAACAAGAGGTCAATGACCTTGAAGCTCTACTGATTGATTTTGATTTCAGGAAGTAGTCGCTACAGACTTGTATTTTGAAAATCTATTTTTAACCGTGGCGGCCATCTTGAATTTCCGGCCGACCTGAAATTTTGCTAGGATCAATAAGACATTGAGCAACATTCCTGTGAAGTTTCATGAAAATCCTTCAAGTAGTTTCAGAGGAGTAGTCGCTACAAGTTTTCATTATATAACTATGTAAACAAAGATGGCCGCTGGTAGCCATGTTTAACGTCAAATCAAAACGATTTTCGACAAGGACCAACATCATGTCATGCTGATCATTTTAGAAAAAGTCCCATATCAATAACACTTATAGTTTTCAAGAAGTAGTCGCTACAAACTTGTATTTTGAAAATTTATTTTTAGCCGTGGCGGCCATCTTGGATTTCACATCAACATGAATTTTTGCTAGGATCAACTAGACTTCATGGGCAACATTTCTGGAAAGTTTTATGAATATCCATCCAGTAGTTTCAGAGGAGTAGTCGCTACAAATAAAAGTTAACGGACAGACGGACGGACGACGGACGCCGCACCACGGCATAAGCTCTGCTGATCTCTGATCAGTAGAGCTAAAAACAAAAAAAACAAACAAAAAAAAACACTAAAAATATTTAGGGTTGGCGGTGATAAAGGAGGGTCGGTCGAAAAACCGGAACACACATAATTTTAGGCCTTATTTGATGTTTTACCCGGCTCGATAACGCAAATAAATATATGGATAATATTGAGCGCGGGGACACAAACTAGTTGACTGACAGCGAGAGGAGGAACAGTGGGCAGTGTCTATCGAACACAAGACAATTTGACAGCAGTTTTCAATAAACACTGTGATAATTAGTTATCTGAATTAGGGACAGTCAGTCCAAATTGACCGTCCCTAATTAGATAACACCCAGCGGGATATTGGTTTATCAACAGTTATTAGAATTCGGGATTTTCCGTGATTTTTTCGACAAAATCGGTTGAAATTTGGATTCACCGGACCACCGATGTCTAGCGAATTTGCTATGTATTTCTTACAATTTTCAATCGCCATTTCTGGTTACTTTTCACCTATGGCAAATGGTTAACGTGAGCCTAGATATCAATAAACAATCCCATTAACTTGATCTTAAAAAAAAAAAAAAATCCACACAGTACAGCTCACGCGAAACACACACTTTACTCCATTTGCTGAGTTTGGTGGTATCGAGTGCCGCGCGAATCCACGCGGCGAAATTACGCCATTGGCGAGTAACTCGGAGTCACATTCGGAGTTACTCCGCGTAGAATCCAATTAACCACGAGTGCACACCTGTGGTGATTTATTATTGGAAAAAATCTGAATTTTCTGACAACTTTTCGGCGGAAATTTTCCGACAGCGCGCTTGAAAAAGCCAATCGCCAGAAAAAGTACAAACAATGAAACGCCGAGTGCATATTTTCTGCGCAAAGTTGACACGACTGATAAATACAATGAATAAATTTCGAAACAAATAAGTATTTCAAACTTTTAATGCATTTAATCAAGTTGTGTTCATTTCTGTTGTCCAAAAGTCATTTCTTCTTCTACCGACATAAATACCCATAATCCTAGGCCATGTTTGTACCTTTTAACAAGGCGGCGCTAAGAACGGGTTTATGATTCGGAATTCTTTACAATTTATTAATAATAAACAGCAGAATAGTAAAAAATTGTTACAAATAACGATTATTTAAAAATATAATTATAATTTTCAGTATAATAATTACCGATTGAATTTTATGTTCATTCGCCACGAAGCCAGTAATAGGAACCACCATATAACTGCCGTGACCCAGTATACATAATCCGGGCATTCAAATTTTACCACATCCGCTTTTCCAAAACAAAAGTAAAATTGACTTCTGCTTTGTTTTTTCTAAAGTTGTTGAATAATTATCCATTAAAACGACCGCAATTAGAAAAAGTTGCACCTTTTATCTGTGCAGTTTCGACTCGGCGAACTCAGAGTTTGTCTACGCGAAGTATCGTGGCGAAATTACGCTGAGAGCTTTTCGCGTAGCTGATTCCCACGCCGAGTAGTTTTATTGACCAAACTCCGCGTAAGTACGCAGTTTTGTACATTCCTCACTCGGCGTGAAAGAGTAAAGTGTGGGTTTCCCGTGAGCTGTACTGTACAGTGGTTAACGCGAGCCTAGATATCAATAAACAATCCCATTAACTTGATCTTAAAAAAATAATAAAAAATCCACAACAGCAATCACATACAGTTGCCAAGGCCCCATATTCTCGAAACTTGCTCAGCTAAAATCTTACGATCCAGCTCAAAATTCATATAGTATCTTTATATATTTACATTATTTTTTAATTACTACTTTATTTCTTTATCTTTTCATCAGTTTTTGCACACAATATGACCTATTTATGTGTTGACGTGCCGTAAAACTCCATTCATTCAAAATTCATATATTCTTTTAGCTGTAACTTTTTCAGTGATTGTTTTTCTTCCCGAAACTTTCAGGACATTTGTAATTGATGATTCAGTGTCTATGCTAGGTCGCGCGAATAGCGCCATTTTCTACGAGATCACGAAAACATAATGTGCAATCGCGCGTACAACCGTAGAAAAAACAATTCAATTTGTGACAAATATGCATGCGACATCATAATCTAAATGGAGACAAATTCTGATTATTGTTTATCAGAGCTAGTCTTGATCATCTTGAAAGCTTGATTGTAAATACAAACATTTGTCTTGAAAACAAGAAAGCGTCGCAGATGATCTAGACTAAGCATGTTCGTAGCTGAGTTAGCGTTATTTGTGTATTCCCGGGTTAGGTGGCGCTAGGTATCACATGGCGTGCTGACGTCACTCGATTTCAAATTGTACGGAATAATTTAGACGAAAATATGTTTAGGACATGCTTGTTCTGCCTTGCGGTTGCAGACATTATTTTCGTTAGTTTTAAAATTTGTAAAATTGTTGTTTACAGTCACATGTACGGCAAATTAAAAGGTATCTGTCAGTTTATGTGTTTTCACATAACCCTCCCCCTTCCCCCCCCACACCCCTGACCCCACACACCCCCAACTTTTTAAAACAACACTATTTTTCAAGTATAGGGGGGAAAATCCCCCCTACTTTTCGAATTCTAGGATAGACACTGATGATTACTTTGATGTAAAGTTTCAGGTCTTTCGATGACCGTTAAGTAAGATTTTAAAGCTAAGCTTGAGTCTGAGATAACCTGCACATAATCCCCGTGAGGGGGTGCTGCAGTATCAATAGATAGATAGATAGAGATTTCGACTAAAAAGTTTCGAGAATATGAGGCCTGGTCTGGTTAAAAACATTGGAATAAAATAAAACAAATAACCTCCTCAATTTCATCTTTCAGTTCATAGACGTTCTGAACCAAGACACCTGCTTTACTGGATTCCATTCCTAATGTCATTTATATTTAACTGCTGAACTGGCCTAGAAGTTCACATTTTTCATGGGTATGCTGCACATGTATGTATTGTTGACATTCACAATTCTATTTTTAGTAACAACTTCCGGCTACATTGCCGCCATATTTTTTGTCCTTCGATTGAAAAATTGGCGAAATTCGCATACACAGCCTTCACATATAAATGTTATGATACTGATCCGATCAGTAAAACTTTCATAGTTGCCTTCTTGCGAGGCTTCTGAGATAATATTGCATATGAAAGGAGAAAACAACAGAAATACAGAGCACAGAACTTCAGCTTTCTGATTGTTCGTACCACAATTCGACATTTATTGAAGTCGCAAAACTTATTTCTAGTTTTATAAATATTGTAGACTAAATATGACGTCCTGTGTGTTAAACTTTATAATAACCGTCTATCTGAAATTATATGTGTATAAACAAAATAAATATTAATTTTATTATATTGATCACACGTTTACGACATCTATGCTTTACCTCAAGCACCTAAAATCCCATGCTGATGCAACCGGCTTGACACATTCACAAATCCACGCCTTATAAAAGGCACAGTACGCTAAGTACAAAAAAACTTAAAAAACGCATTTATCTACAAAAAAGTATATTATGACAGAGATGGCGGAAGCTGTTGAAACGATGAGCTTAGGTGAGTTAAATACACCATATTTTATTCTGAATACAATCACCCCCAGGTGCGGATACAGGAAGGTGCGGATACAGGATTTGATGGTGGTGGGTTGGGGGCAGAAGAAGGGCGGGTATGGGACGGGACAAAACATGGCTTAAAGGTGGGGGCTCACTCATAAACTAATTTAGCATGGGACGTGACCAGCTTCGAAATAAAAAACGTTTATTATCTGGAGAACAAAAAAACAAAACGTTTTCACTTTTCAGATTCTAGTAATTCGAGCCTTAAGATTTTGTAATTTATATGGCTGTGTACGGTCAGAGTGATGTGTATATAGTATAAATCTGGGGGAGTAATCGGAGCCTTCTCTGACCTTACCAACCCTTTTTACATTTTTTATATTTTATCTAAGTTGTGTGCGATCAGAGCGGATTTATATGGGAGAGGAGCTACCCTATTGGTCTTAGTTAATATATTTAAGTAAGTATGCATAAATTAACATTTCAAGCATCTAAAGTGGTTATCAATATAGTTATTTACCTATTTAGTCCGAAATAGTTGTTATATGTCAGTCTTATTAAAGTTATTACTGTCAACCCTTTTCAAACGAAGTTGTTCAGAGATAAATATTTCCGGCAAAGTCAAGACAATTTCAAAAGCGTGACTAACTTTTTTCTGAACAACATCCAATTGTTTATCTTTTAATTTTAAATCCTGATTGTGCTCCGAGAAGAGTTCAATGTTCCACTCGTAAAGTCCCTCCATGTTGTCAAGTGATAGTGGAATTATTTGATGAGGGGAATATGAATGCCCTCACCATGCGCGAGAATATCACGGGAATTTAATTGAGGCCAAACAAAATAATATGTGTGGTTCAGGTAACACTGGAAAAAAAAATAGGGTCGGTAGGTAGGCTTCTTTTTTCTTTTTTTTTCTCAATAATGAAATTACTATATCTCGAGTTCGATTTTTTTGCATTAGGCCAAAAAAAAGAATAGGTGTGTTTACTATTGCATGCTCTAAAAAAATAGGGTAGGGATTTTTTTTTTCTACATGTATTTATCTCATAAACCCCATACAAGTCGATGATACAACTGAAAGATTCTCTGTGATGTCAGTTTACCTCGATATATTGTGATTTTTTATGTGGCCTAATATGTAAAATGATAATATGGCGGATATAATAGGATTATTACTAGAGTAACGTGTTCTGAAAGTTTGTATCACCTCGAGTAGGTAAATGCCAGATCAAGGATCACACGAGAGGCAGAGCCTCGAGTACATTCGATAAAGCATATTATTTCTCGATAAAGTTCAGCGGGAAAATGTATGTAGTTTTAAAGTGTTTGGTGTTCATTGGTCTGACCTTCTTGTTTTGTTTGTATGATGTGTAACGTCAGGGCCCTCATTTGGTCATTTCTGCCGCCGTTATTCGGCGGCAGTCCCCTACCTGAAAAGTATCTTTTTTTCCCCCAAAAATTGATATTTTTCCCCCTCAGAAATTCGTAAAAAAAAAATCAAAAAAAAACAAAAAAAAAATCCGATTTTCAAGACGATATGCTCACGATGTCGTGTTTACCGGTTTGAAAAAGACGTTTTGATTATTATTAGACTGGTTTTAGACTGTTTATCGTGCACAGGACGTTTTAACTATTATCGGGCACTGACTCAACCAGATGCCCAACTGGACAGGGCAATAGGTTTTTTTCGGGATAAAAAGAAGAGAAGGGTTGACTTTTAATGTGGTTCTCCGATGAAAACATGCCATTGATGGTTATTAAGTGGAGTTTTTTTATCAGAAAAAGAACCAGATGGTTGACGAATGTATGTTAATAAAGTGAAACGTGTTAATCAAACAGAGTTTTTTATTTGTTGTAAAAATTCCCACCAGTTACAAAAATTCCCCCTTCTGAGGGCTACGGGCCCCTTCCCCCAAAGTAGCGTGAGGGCCCTGAACGTCGTCTTGACGTTCTCACGCAAAGTGGTGTAAAACTTTCTTGAATCACTGGAAAAACCGCTGTTCTATTTTTAGTAAGATAGTGATACTAATTCTATTTTTAGTAGCATAGTGATAACCTGTAGTGTGATACAGGTTGTTGTATTCCATTGTAAGAAAATGAAGGTACTATATATATATATATATATATTATTGATAGGTATATAATAAAGTATACAAACCTATACTTCAAAACATAAATGTTTGTTTTTGTGTGATTACAATCGATAAAGGTGCCCCCGAAGTGACCTATAAGTGTGACCTTGACCTTGGAGCAATATGAAACCAACAGATATATTTAAAAATAAAATTATTGAAAAAAATATAAAAAATAAATAAATAAAAAATATATATATATTAATTACTAAAAAAATAAAAAAAAATACTAAAAAAATATAAAACATTTTTTTTTTTTTAATTAAAATCACATAAAATTTACGACTTAAATGAAAAAAAAAAAATTAAGTATGACCTTGACCTTGGAGCCATGGACCTGGATTTTGTGCACGACACGTCATTTGGTTGTGATGAGCACTTGTGCCAAGTTATTAGAAAATCCGTCCAGGCATGCAAAAGTTATTGACCGGACAAGATTTGACCTTTGACCTCTAAAAAATAATTAATAATGACCTTGACCTTGGGGCCACAGACCTGGATTTTGTGCGCGACACATCGTCTTGTGGTGAGCACTTGTGCCAAGTTATTTGAAAATCCGTCCATGAATGCCAGAGTTTTTGACCGGACACAATTTGACTATTGACTTTCAAGTGTGACCTTGACCTTGAAGACATGGGTTTTGCGCGCGACATAGTGGTGATCACTTGTGCCAAGTTATTTAAAAATCCCAGCAGGGGTTGTGACGTTACAGTCCGGACACGAAATTGCGTACCTGTTTTTGACCTATGAACTGCAAGTGTGACCTTGACTTTTGAGGTACGGACCTGGGTTTTACGCGCGACACATCGTCTTGTTACAGTGATCACTTATGCCAAGTTATTTAAAAATCCCTGCAGGGATTGTGACGTTACGGTCCAGACACGAAATTGCGACCTGTTTTTGACCTATGAACTGCAAGTGTGACCTTGACCTTGGAGCCACGTACCTGGATTTTGTGCGCAACATGTCGTCCTGTTGTGGTGAGCAATTGTGCAAAGTTTTTTGAAAATTCGTCTATTAATGTCAGAGTTATGAAGCGGACACAATTGTACAGACGAACGGATTTTGACCTTTGACCTCTACGTGTGACCTTGACCTTGAAGCCACGGACCTGGATTTTGTGCGCGACACATCGTCTTGTTGTGGTGAGCAATTGTGCGAAGTTATTTGAAAATCCGTCCATTATTGTCAGAGTTATGAAGCGGGCACGATTTTACAGACGAACGGACAGACAGTGCGACAACTATATGCCACCCTTCGGGGGCATAATAAGGTCAAACTATGATGGGTATCAGCTGTTTGAGTTGGAAGACCCTGCATCCTGTTACCTTAGAGACAGGGCCGTCGTTTGACCGTTTTTGGGGCCGAAATTCGGCCCCATTCCCCCATGTTTTTCCCCTTTTCCTGTGAAAAATTCCCCTTAAAAAAAAAGAAAAGAAATTAGAAAATGTTAAACTCCTATACAGGAAAACAGCATACTTTTTGTAATTTGGAATGGTACATTCTTGGTGCCACTTAAATAATAAAATTCCCCCAATACAGAAAGACGGCCCTGAGAGAAGTCCCTGGTAATAATGATTGTGACATGACCACTGCCAGCAATCTGTCTGCTTAATAAGTCATGACTGTTGAATGATTCCAGGTGAGCTGTATACATCGGAAAGCACAGGGTCAGATGAGACTGGTGATGGAAGCGCAGATAAACCATTCAAAACTGTGCTGCAGGTAAGGCATCCATATTACCTTAGTATTAGAATTGACGTATTGCCATTCAGATTTTTGCTGAAAATATAACTAGTGGTCGGAGGGGGTTGATGGGGACGAGGTGGGGACATCTAAACTTTAGAAACTACTTTCTCCTCGAGGATTCTTTTCAACTGAATTACAGGAACGTCTTTTTTCAAAGATTCTGTTATTTTCTTCGAGACAAGCTCTTCTCTAACTTTTGCCTTTAGGTCACTTTTTCACAAACTGTATGCACTAGACCTTTAAAACTTTGCTTATAATTGTATCTCGAGTGGTACATCGCAATGTGACAAAGCAATTGTGGAAGTGACCTTGACCCTCCAAGCAAGGGCAGATAACCTTATAATTTTTACCTTCAACTTCGCATTTAGGTCACTTTTTCACAAACTGTATGCACTAAGACCTTTCAAAATTTGCTTATAGTTGTATCTTGAGTGGTACGTTGCAACGTGACAAAGCAAATTTAATGTGGATGTGACCTTCACCATCCCAGCAAAGGGCAGCTAACTTTAATTGTTACATTTACATCACCTCATGAACTAGAATTATGCACTAGATGTTTTAAACCTAATTTATAGCTTAATCTTTGGAAGAAAACATATTTTATTTTGACATAGTTGTGTCTTCGGTAGTGCATCTTTTTTTTGGATGCCAGGATTTCATCTGTGACCTTGACCTACTTTTTGGAGCTGATGAGTTTTAGCTCTACTGGCCAAAGACCTTCATTTTTCATCCGATCTTTACCAAACTTTACTAGATTGTTAATATCAATGAAAGCTCGCACAAGTTCGAAAATCATCCAGATCGGACCAATAACAGCGGAGTTATGGCCCTTGATTTAGTTAAAATGCTATATTTTGTCCCAATACGATAGGGCTTTCATTTTTCATCTGATCTTTACCAAACTTTACCAGATGTTTTGCCATTTTTTTTTTTATTATTAGTACATTTTTTTTTATTATTATTATTATTTGAATAGATATACTTTTTTTGATTATTCTTTTTTTCTTAATTTTTTATTTTTTATTTTTTTTATTTTTTTTTTTAAATTGTTTTGTTTTAATTTTCTTATTTCATTATTTTTTTGTTGTTAACGCCGTGTTAGGAAGCATTGCTGTGCCTATTTGCATTTTTTTTTTCCTGTTCGTTGATTTTTGATGGAGTTACGGCCCCTTGACATTTATTTTTTTCATTTTTTGTCGGCGCTACTCCTCCTATACGCCTTGTTGGATTTCGACGAAACTTGGCAGGAAGCATCGGTAAGATGTCTAGTTGTGCAAAGCATGGTATATCAATGAAATTTTGGACAAGTTCGAAAACCAGCTAGATCTAGTTAGAAACGACAGGTTATGGCCCTTGATTTGTTGAAAAATGCTATTGTATTCTCTTGGGCCTCTTGCTTTTTAATAGAATTGCATTTTGTTTTTAAATAAATGCACTTAAATGTCATCTCTGCAAACGGCAAACTCTATTGTTTTTAGTTACTAAAATGTTTACAAACTTTCATTTAAGCATCATTGACCTTTTTATTTTTAAGTCAAGCCCCCGTTAGGCGAGACATGTGAATCCACAGATTTCTTGTCTTTTACATTTTTTAGTATCGCCCTGTAAATCACATCAAAACCCGTACCGGGTTCTGCAAATTAAACCATCCAAAAACAGGTGCGTGTTCCTGGTGTTATTTAGCAGCTTGCATTTTTGAATAAACGTTGTAAAGCGTTTTTACAGACTTGCTAAAAATAGAAAATACAACAATTCATTGAAAAATTAGAACATAAAAACGAAATCACCGTTCAAACAGTCAATATTCGAGTAATCTTACTTCTTCTACATGTCCAACGCGACAAATTCGTATGACTACTTGATGTCAGTATGAAAGGTGTAATGCGATTGGTTCAAATCGCGTAATCAATTGATGAACTTTAATCAAGGGAGAGAACTCTTTATTGTTCAGGGTTCGACACTAACTTTTTTAAACGGGTAGTCCGCAGGACTAGTGACTTTAAAAATCTAATAGTCCTCCTGAGAACTAGATGGTCCTTCCAAAAAACGGTGTATTTAGCAACAACAAAAACAGGTGTATAACAGGAGACAAACTTCAAAGTGAACAGTGCCCTTTTCGTCTTGAAGATACCAACTGAAATCGTAAAACTTATTTATTTTTTTCAGTTTCTCCCCAGGCAGACTTTCATCAGATTTAGATGCATTTTCAACCCTAACCAACTTGACAAATGTTGATCGAATGCAATATTATTCTGGTCTTCGTTTCATTTTTATTGAAAAATACTAATTATTCGACAATTACCCCAAACTTATTTTTTAGTCATACTCGCATTGAGTAACAAAACACAAAATCATTACCTTATCCCAGGGAGTAAGTATACAGGGAGGAGAAACGGGTTCATAAACGCTCTAGTTTATCGATTTATGCTGTCGCGCTTGAACGCCTCCATTTACTATTTTATCGATACAGGTAAATCGATCATAAGCGCGTTAAATTTGAAAAGTTATAATTTCAGCCAACCTCGCAAATTAGGCAGTTTTTACAGCCTCTTTTTTTACGGCTTTCTATTATAATCAACATCACGAAATTACCTACTTGACAAAGATAAATATGTCTACTATTCACTTTTTGTTATTATTAATGCCTAATATAACCCATACTTTGTATCTCGTTTGCAATAGCTCCATACCATTTTTAATTTTAACGGAACCATCTGGTAATGTGCTTTTATACATGCAAACAAATACACGCTCTGTATCAGAGGACACAGTGTGAATAAATAATACTTATGTTTACATTTCGCACCTTTATTGAGTTTGTAAGTGTAATAATTTATAAAAATTTGCTGTTTTTCACACACGCGCGAAACAACCGGAAGTAGTCATTTTCACGCAGTAGTGAAACACACGCGCGACAACATAAAACGGCAAAACGATCTGTTTCTCCTCCCTATATACTTACTCCCTGCTAATCCATAGACATAGATAAGTTATTGATGGCTATGACTAATCGTAGGATTCAATACATTTCCGTTGATTTCTCTCGTCTATAAAGCAATCACAAACAAACTCGCTTTATACCAAACACATCTCTTTATTTCCTAATTAGCCGTCGATAAAACACACAATAGAAGTTTGCGCTTTTGCTTATTGACGACCGCCGCAAAGATTCTTTACAACTCACTGTGCCGATGTCAATCATACAATTATAACCGCCTTTAAAATTTATTTATCGCTGGAGAAATCATTTTCAAAGTATCTCGTCTAATCATAACCCTGCCCTTGCGTAGTAGTTTGTAGTACGATTTTTAATTTTTCACCAAACTGAAAAATACGACGGCTTTGATTGGTTTACTTAAATAGAATGCGCACATGATCCCCACATGATCTAATCACGTGATCGTCTAACGAGCAAACATGTCGGTTATATTCACATCTCGCCTCAGGCAAACCGATAATGATCGATAATTAGGCTATTGCCCTGATTAGATAAGAGTCGGGTTGTTATTTGATGGTAATGGGGTTAAATAAGGTACTTGTGAAACACGCGCTGATCGTGTAATTTAGAGGGTTTTGTTAATTATGAGGTTAATCACATTTGAAATTGCCGAAAATCACCGGAAAATGACGGCGACTCAAATTTCGCCCCACATGGATAGAAAAGCGAAGTCAGCCAAATTAAGCGACTTCGTCTAATCGAGTGACCCCGGCACTATATTATGAATGTGTATTTTACGGCCGTAATATTTATAATGGGGCTCGAAAAATTACTAGTCAGACGGACTAGCCAACTTTCACTTTAGGTAGTCCTCCTGAAAAACAGGTGGGCACAGGACTAGCGGACTAGCGTTAGTGTCGAACCCTGTTGTTCAACAAATAACATTGTGGCTTCAAATTACACGCGATTTAAGCTGATTTCTGGTTGAATTTTAGTTCGCAAAGTTTTATGGTCCCGAGATTATTTTTTTACTAGCCCGACGGGCAACCATTTTTGAAAGAGAGACTAGCCCGGATTCAGATTGGACTAGCCCCAGGCGTCGGGCTATCGTATTCTTGGAGCACTGCCTTAAAATAACGTAATCGTTGTTTTGGATGTTTTCCCACATTGAAAATCATATAAAATGACGTTTAACGATTGAAGGACGTGACCTCAGAGGTTTATATGGCTTTTTTACAAACTCCTCAGTAGCCAATCAGCAATGAGTATTTTCATAACCATGTTAGATATTGTATTTAACACTTGTTTATGTTAACATGGTTAATGCCGACATTAAAAAAAAATGACATTAAAGGCAGGGCTCAAAAATTCACTCCGCTAGCCATGACGAGTGCTCATAGATGCAGGACAGGTAGAAATTCAGATAAATTCTTTCACAATTTATCAATTTAGCCATTCAAATATTACGTAGGATGAGAACTCACAATTTTCCATCCCTGAAACGTACGTGTATGTATTTATCTCTATTGCAGGCAATGAGACATGCAGGAAAGGAACCGTTTCCCACCATTTATGTGGATGGTAAATCTGAAGGCAAGGTATGGTCAGATTCTGTTTGAAGTTCATATTAAAATCATGGTTCCAGGTAGTAGATTCTTAGGATGCCAATGCAAAGAAGCAAGTTCGGATTAGAAGGTCAAAAAACTGACAGTAAATTAACTTGATGACTTTGATTGCAAGCGTAATAGTTAGAACACTCAATTTTGTTTCTTCTTTTTATCTTCTAAAGTGTAGACTCGCTTATAAAACATTTATATTTGCTTAAGTCTTGTCGCGTAGACCCACACCAAAACCATTTGCATGAGAGGCCTATAATTCAGTTCTTCATTTCTATTTTACAGAAGTTTGAGCCTGCATCCAAGTCCCAGCTCAAGAAGCAGCAGAAACTGTGGCAGAGGGAGGCTCACAAGGTGGCAGATAAAGCAAAAAAAGATGTACGTATGTTGAACAATTTTTCTCGGAAGATTCACAGTGACGAACCCGTGGTCGGGATAGTAAAGACGCTGTGTCTAAATCTGTCTCGCCTCTCACTGCTGCGGGTTCAAAATCCCACTGGGGAGCTCGACTTGTCAAATGAGAAAGTGTTGATTCTTATGGGTGGTGGCAGATATACAGTACTGGTTCTACCGAGAAACAAATGGAGTGGTTTGCCTCTACCACAAAAACAATTGTTTGTCATACAAGATGAAACCATACTCTATCTGTTTGATAGCATGTCCATTTCATCTCCCTGCCATACTCTTAACTTCCAATAAATTGTTGTAGTACACCATTTATTCTGACCGGTGTTATTTTCATTAAACGATTTACACCTGTGCTATTACGAAGGGAATTTTCAGTGACTATGCTACAACAGGTGTTAAAACAATAAAACACCATTCAAACAAACGCAGTGTCAGAAATTGTTATGGAAATTCACCAATAAACTCCACCAACCAGAAAAAGATCAAACCTGGGAATATAGATTTGTCTGGGGGATAAAATTTATGTCTGAAATTAATAAATTACTTCCAAGTATAGATTAGGAACTTCTGCACATTTCCACACATGCTGATTTTACAATTCTCTAAATTTCTTATTCTTTTCTCTTTTTTTGTAAGCAAATTGAAATGCCAGTGGGTTTCAGCCCCCAAAAAAGGCCAAAAATACGGAACAGATCAGTGTGCTAAACTACTATCAGTCTATATAATTCTAATGTTGGTACTGTGGAGTAAACAGCAGTATGAAGAAATGGGATTTTTTAACTTGTTCTGTAATTGATATTTAAGTTTGACAGCAAGCAAGTCATTACGTGTTCCGAGTATAAACTTTCATACCCCAACCAACCCCTTCTCCAAGAAGGGAAACGGGGTTAGCTGGGTATGAAATAAAACCTTAATTTCAGCTTAAACAGTTTTCTTATTGTAAAATTAAAAGATTTAATAGGTAATTTTAAACAGGGTGTCGCATTTTTTCAATAAAAAGTGTTTTTTAAATGTGTTTTATTGTCGGAATATCCGTTATAAAATCCTGTTAATATAAGCTTTCCCATTGCTTAATGGAATTAAGTCGGGACCACGTAATGTTTGTGTAGGTTCAAAAAAACTGTGAAGCAATATATAACAATAACATTGCATTCAGCAGTAATTAAGGTAAATGGTCAGGGAATAAGTGGATGGTCTGCCTCCACCACTAAAAATAGACCGTCATATATAGCCTAAATATGTGCTGATCAGTGGAAAATGATGTCATAGGTGAACCATTTAAGTGACATTTTGCTAATACACATATGTGAAATAAATGACATCATTCTGCTTACACATATGTGAAAAATTAAATGACGTTCTGATTACACACATGTGAAAATTTAAATGACATTCTGCTTACACATATATGTGAAATAGTTAAATGACATCATTCTGATTACACATATGTGAAAATTCAAATGACATTCTGCTTACACTTGTGAAACATTTAAAGCAACATGGTTATTGTTGCAGGATGACGATGCTGAACGCAGAGAGAAGAACCTGGAAGAAGCCAAGAAGATAGTCATCCAACAAGACACTAGTTTATCAGCTGCAAAAGAGGTGAGTGAAGCCGTGTTTAAGGCTTTGGTAGGTCAGTAGTGGAAGAGAACTTCATGATACATTATACAATTATGGACTTTTCAGCTGTTATACATGATGTGATATGCACCAAAAAAATCATTATTGACCGAGGCGATAGCCGAGGTCAATAATGATTTTTTGGTGCATATCAACATCATGTATAACAGCTGAAAAGTCCATAACTGTTTTATTATATAACCCTCAATTTACAATTATATAAAACAGGTCAATATCAAAAAAACTATTATATAAAGCAGGTCAATATCAAAAAAACAGGTCAATATCAAAAAAACAGGTCAATATCGCTAGATATTTTTTCTAAAAAATTACTTTTTAGCCAATGAAAACGCGTCTATTTATAGGTTATATAATAATACATGTTATGTTCTCAAAGGGACACAGGCAAATCTTAAAGTGTTTATCAAGCATCAATAGTAGCTCCATTTATTAATCCAGTATGGATTTGACTTCAAACATGTTTGACTTTTCAGTTTGTTATTGTTAGGCTACCATATATAGGTTTAAAGGGACACACCGCAATCTTTATTTTTAGCTCCACTGGCCGAGCTTATGCGATGCCGAGTTGTCCGTCGTTAACTTTAGTCTCGTTAAGATGATAGGGCCTTCATTTTTCATCCGATCTTTACCAAACTTTAACAGGTTGTTAATATCAATGAAAGCTCAGACAAGTTCGAAAACCAGCCAGATCGGACCAGTAACAGCGGCGTTGTGGCCCTTGATTTAGTTAAAAATGCTATATTTTGCCTCGTTAAGACGATAGGGCCTTCATTTTTCATCCTATCTTTACCAAACTTTAGCACGTTGTTAATATCAATGAAAGCTAGGACAAGTCGGAAACCAGCCGTATCGGACTAGTAACAGCGGAGTTATGGCCCTTGATTTAGTTAAAAATGCTATATTTTGCCTCGTTAAGATGATAGGGTTTTCATTGTTCATCAGATCTTTACCAAACTTTATCAGATTGTTAATGTCATTGATAGATCGGTCAAGTTCGATAACCAGCCAGATCGGACCAGTAACAGCGAAGTTATGGGCCTTGATTTTGTTAAAAATGCTATAATTTGCCTCGTCATACGATAGGGCCTTCATTTTACATCTGATCTTTCCCAAACTTTTCCAGATTTTATGACTTTCCTTTTTTTTTTTTATTCTTTTTTTTTTTGTTAACTTTTTTTTTTTAAATTCTTTATTATTATTTATTTATTTATTTTTTTTTTTTTTTTTTTAGCTCTATGTTGGACCAGTCGGACCAGTAACAGAGGAGTTATGGCTCTTGATTTAGTTAAAAATGCTATATTTTGCCTCGTTAATACGGTAGGGCCTTCATTTTTCATCTGATCTTTACCAAACTTTACTAGATTCTTTAGTTATGGCCCTTGATTTAGTTAAAAAGCCGTTTTTTGCCCGAAACTTTCAAAAAAATGTAAATGGCAGTCACTCGCTTCATTCATGTTATAAGAGTCATGTTAGCCAGTAGAGCGTCCACAGGCCCTCTTGGGCCTCTTGTTTAAAAACTCAAAGTGTCCCGTTATTTTTTCTACATAACTTGCATTTGTTCAATCATTAATAGTAATTATAATAATAGTTTAACACAAATGTTTTTACATATTATTAACTGTTGATATTATTGCACCATTAATATATTTAAACTTTTGGTAGAATAAGACGAAAAAATGAAAATTCAAAATGTTATTTAATTATATTCAAGCAGGTTTAAAGTCAAAATGAGACTGGATAAATATAATGAGACGCAAAAAAACAATTTGCTTTCAACTACTTAAATATTGTTGGTAATGATCTTCAAATGTGCATTTTATGTAGAAAAACTGAGATGCCATAGTATAAAAAAAATCAAATGCTGTGTGTCCCTTTAAAGGGGTTAGTACTATAGTACTATGAAGGGAGAGGAAAATGAAATATGACTACCTAATATGTTTGTACACTCATTTGTTCGTGAGCATTACAGGTATAGAAAAAGAAAAGAATAAAAAAAAAACTTACTTCACTGATTAAATTAAAACTTGGCTCAACTGTTTTTGAATGCACAGAGGTTAATTTAGTCAAATATAAACTCAAATCATTGCTTAAAAATGCTTTATTGTATAAAATAATATATGTTGTCTGATGTAAAATTTAAATTAACTCCAGTGCTATTAGCCAGTTATAGTACCATAGAGATATGTTTCTGCAGTAATAGCGCCGGTAAAAGCATTTGTACATTCAACCTTATAATCCCTAATAAATGCCCTGGGGGCGTAACATTTTTGAAAAGGGGGCGTTTATTTAAGACCAAAAATACGTAATTTAACTTAAATCCTGAATGCATTATTTAATGATTTTCTTTACCAAGAAATTCAAAGTCTGCATGTCAATCAATCAATTATTGCATCGCATTTTAAGTTTTTTCTATTGATGTTGTCTGTTCCATTGTGAATGAAACAGATAAACTTGCATCTTTTGGTAAGTTTTAAAAAAAAAGTGGGGGGTGGGGATGCGTTTATTAGGGATTATACGGTATGTTGCTTTCCGCTTGGATATTCAAACAAGAACCCAGGTCTTAAAAGATACATGCAAATATTATATACTTTCCAGTGAAATAGTGGATTTTATATGATTAAAATAAAACCTTATATTGTCATTGTTTATATTACCGAAAATGACGTAATGCCGTTGTTGACGTTATTGGCGTCATTGTTTTGGCACATTGTGTTTGTTCTGCATAAGTTTCAAGGTTGTGACTATATAATAAGTAGAATATTTGTTGGTTTGTCATGAATATACATGTAGGATTTATTTTCATCGAGAAGTGAGAAAACTCAAATATTTTCACTCATGCTAAGTTTTCTCACTTCTCGATGAAAATAAATCCTATATTCACTCCAAAACGAACAAATATCCTCTATCTATCCCTCTGCATGTTGTTTTTATTGGCATGTATTTCACATTCTTATTCAAATAAGGCGTTTGTAATCCATTGGTCATCACATAAAATTTTGATTAGAAATTAAATTCATGTTGCAACAAATTACATTTCATTTCTGAAAATAATTTGAAACTTGAATTATATTTTATGTCCATATAGATCAAGATTCGTGCTTCAGAAGGCTTCAACAATGTCCGTGTGAAAATCTACGGCTGGGTACACCGACTGAGACGCCAGGGTAAAAACCTCATGTTTGTTGTATTAAGAGACGGTACTGGCTATCTACAGTGTGTCTTCTCGGATCTGTTGGTACGGATATATTTGATATACCTACTGTTGTAGCTTTTCCTATATTTCTGTATGGGCGTAATGGTAATATGTATGCATGTAGGTTTGTACTACTAACATGTACATGTATGTGTGTAATTCTAAGATATTTCTTTGTGTGTTATGCTAAGGCCAATTAAAATTATATATGTGGTTTCGGCTTCAAGACGACCCTGTTTTTAAGGGCCGACCCTAAACATTTTATGACTTAGAGGTCAAAGGTCAACAATAATTGCTTTCCTGTCCGGTTAATAACTCCGACATTCACGGACGGATTTTGAAATAACTTGGCGTAATGGCTCACCACAACAAGTCGACATGCCGCACGCGAAATCCAGGTCCGAGGCTCCAAGATCCCACTTGTAGCTTGACTTGTAAATGGAGAGTGTTGATTGTTACTGACATTGTGATACGATACGAGTTGTCGTATCACAATGTCGCACTGTCGTATCGCGTTGTCGGGCAGCGCATTGTCGCCCACGACAATGTGACATTGTATCTGGCCCCAACCGGACACCGTAGTAGGCAGTATTGGTTCTACCCAAGAAAAATGGGGTGGTCTTCATCTACAACAAAGAAGCTGACCGTCATATATGGCCTAACATGTGCTACAAATGATATAATACGTCATTCAAACAAACTGTTTTGAAGGCAGAACCAATTTTTGGAATTGCACTTAAATATTATTACATGTTTATATATGTAAAAATAATGGGTTTTTATTCAGTGTCAGACGTACGAGGCATTAACATTGGCAACAGAAGCTGCTATTTGTGTGTATGGAGTAATAAAGGAGCTACCAAAGGGGAAAACAGTAAGTTTCTGTACAGTGTTCCCCTTGGGTCTTTCAGCAATGGGGGCACTGCAAGCCCTTACTTTTGGGTGAATGAGTTTTAATTTGTATTTGGATCTACACCAATGACTCTTTCAGATTGCCACTAGTCCCTTTCTTCAACAGTTATGCTGATGGTAAACTTCCTTCCAAAAGTTGTATGTATGATGTATAGAAGTGGTGACTTTCAACTTGAGTCTACTGCAGATCTGTTTAACATAGTTATTTATTACCGTTTATACAGGAAGTGAGCTCGCCATATGTCAGTTTATAGTCATCATAAATTATTCAACATAGTGAAGTGTGTGTGTCATTCTTATTCAATTGACACACATTTTACTGTAGTTGTAAACTATGATATTATTATGCAAGGTTTGATATTTCATGGTCTGTTGTTTTTTTGTGTGCAAACTGTTTCAACTTTATTTTTTAATAATCTTTATATTTTTAGCTCGACTGATCAGAGATGGATTTTCATGAAACTTTAAAGAAATGTTGCCCATGAAGTCTAGTTGATCCTAGCAAAAATTCATGTTGATGTGAAATCCAAGATGGCCGCCAGATCTAAAAATAGGTTTTTAAAAAACAAGTTTGTAGCGACTACTTCTTGAAAACTATAAGTGATATTGATATGGGACTTTTTCTAAAATGATCAGCATGACATGATGTTGGTCCTTGTCGAAAATCGTTTTGTTTCGACGTTAAACATGGCTGCCAGCGGCCATCTTTGTTTACATAGAGTTATATAATGAAAACTTGTAGCGACTACTCCTCTGAAACTACTTGACGGATTTTCATGAAACTTCACAGGAATGTTGCTCTTGATGTCTAATTGATCCTAGCAAAATTTCAGGTCGGCCGGAAATTCAAGATGGCTGCCATGGCTAAAAATAGATTTTCAAAATACAAGTTTGTAGCGACTACTTCTTGAAAACTATAAGTGATATTGATATGGGACTTTTTGTAAAATGATCAGCATGAATGATGTTAGTCCTTGTCAAAAATCGTTCTGATTCGATGTTAAACATGGCTGTCAGCGGCCATCTTTGTTTACATAGAGTTATATTATGAAAACTTGTAGCGACTATTCCTCTGAAACTACTTGTCGGATTTTCATGAAACTTCACAGGAATGTTGCTCTTGATGTCTAATTGATCCTTGCAAAATTTCAGGTCGGCCGGAAATTCAAGATGGCCGCCACGGCTAAAAATAAATGCTCAAAATACAAGTTTGTAGCGACTACTTCTTGAAAACTATAAGTGATATTGATATGGGACTTTTTCTAAAATGATCAGCATGATATGATGTTGGTCCTTGTCAAAAATTGTTTTGTTTCAACTTTAAAAATGGATGGCAGTGGCCATCTTTGTTTACATACAGTTATATAGTAAAAACTTGTAGCGACTACTCCTTTGAAACTACTTGGCGGATTTTCATGAAACTTCACAGGAATGTTGCTCTTGATGTCTTATTGATCCTAGCAAAATTTCAGGTCGGCCGGAAATTCAAGTTGGCCGCCACGGCTAAAAATAATTTTTAAAAAAACAAGTCTGTAGCGACTACTTCCTGAAATCAAAATCATTCAGTAGAGCTTCAAGGTCATTGACCTCTTGTTATTAAAGGGAATGTAGCGACACAGCCAAACTCTATTATTGAGAGTTCTGAAAAACTTGGAAAAAGGTGAAAGAATTATCAACATCGGATGATAAACAAAAAAGATATGACCATTTAAAGGTTGTTCTAAAACGAATATGGGAGCCGCCATTTTTAGAACTATGACGTCATAGTTCCATATTACCATATATGGAATATTGATAAATATCATTTAAAATGAAGAATATCACTGCAAATGAATGATTTTTTTTACTGGTGATATAAATCATTATTGCCATTATGTATTTAATATTTTTTCATACAGTTGCTGTCATTTTTTCCCTATAAATCAGTTAATTTTTTATATTTATAAATATTCCATATATGGTCATTTAGAACCATGATGTCATAGCTCTCAAAATGGCCGCTTCCATATCCGTTTTAACAGAAACTTCAAATGATCATATCTTCTTTGTTTATCATCCGATTTTGATAATTCTTTCCCCCTTATTCAAGTATTTCAGAACTCAATAATAAAGATGGTTTTGCTGTGTCGCTACATTCCTTTTAATATCAGATCAAAATATTATTTAATGAAACTAACCTGCCAAATAACGGAAAAATTGCACTGCAAAATCGTTCATCAATACTCTATCTAGGTGTTCATGTCATATAATAAGGTGTAAGTGCCAATTAAAAGTCAGATTTATTCACAGGTTTTTAAAATACTTGTGATTGAATATGCGTAAAATAAATTAACTTAGGTTTGACACTCCAGTTTTGGGGTTTGGTCTGGCTGGTTAAAGCCGTTTATATTTCTATCTTTAAAGTTTATAATCTCAAAATATGTAAGTTACATATATACCTCGTCGTCAGTAGGTTAAGAAATGTGTGTACATATGTTGTAAGTTTTGCCTGTTGATGGCAGGATGGGTACTTTAAAGAATAAAACACTTAAAATTAAATGAATAACATCAATAGTTTTGGAAAAATAAATTTATGGAATTATTTTCTGTTAATGAACAGATGACAATGCCATAACTGAGGAATCTGGCAAGTGTTTCTTGATTATTTCATGGTTAATTATAATATTAAAGTATTGCAGGTATTAAACTGGCTGCTACTAACTGCGTGTTCTGCCGACCAATCTCAGATTTCCTAACGCAGCGATTTTTTTCACTCTTTTGGGAATGGTATCGGTACCCATTCAATTTGGAAAATTCGCGTCGTTTTTCCTTAAATTGGGAATTTTTCACTATCAGACGAGCAATATTGTATGTTTAAATACTTTGCAAACACTTTACCATGTTTACATCCTCTTGTAGTATTTCATTACTCTCCCATAAAAGTATAGGTATATATGTATATATTCTCCCCCTGTTTCTGTTTAGAGTTCCCCTCTAAAATGTTTTTATTTTTTTGAGATTGGCCATTTTTTCACTCCATACATTTTTCGGTACCACTTATATAAGGAAAAAAACACTGTAACGTGTTTTCTGTTACATTTGATTATAGGCGGAAGGTAACCATGAGATGGATGTGGACTTCTGGGAGTTAGTGGGATCATCGCCATCAGGTGGGGCTGACAACCTGCTCAACGAGGAAGCGCATGTGGACGTACAACTAGACAACAGACACATGATGATACGGGGAGAAAACGTGAGTAATTAATTGCGTGATTGTGGTCTTCCTCTTTTAAGTTTGCGATGATTTTTATCGGATAAATGCACAATGTGTTTTTCTGTTTCCAGCTCGATATGGTATCTATGGTAAACATTCTCCGAATACAACAAAGTGTTTTGAAAGGCTGCGCAATGAAATGCATGCCAAATATTTTTTTGAAGCTTTGCATATACCTGACATTCACTATGTTAAATTAAAATGCTTTTCTTGTTTTGCTTTTTTGTTTGTCTTTGTAAATGATATACTGAAAAATGCCTACTCTGGGGGATTTTTTTTATCTTAAGGACAGTTAAATATTTTGATCACAGTTGTTTCCCTTAGACTGCAAAAACAACTCTCAGCTGTAAGGGACACAATCACGTTAGTTCATACTGCATATGTTAATCACAGTTGTGTCCCTCGATTATTTTTTATTGAGAGCGGGCCTGCATGCACTATCGGGGGCCACGTGACTTTTTAGCTCACCTGAGCCAAAGGCTCAAAGGTGAGCTATTGGGATCACTCTTCGTCCGTCGTCCGTCCGTCCGTCGTTAACTTTTGCTTCAAATAATTTCTCCTCAGAAACCACTTGGCCAATTTTGATCAAACTTCATGTGGATGATCCTTAGATGAATGCTTTTTAGGTTTGTTAAAATTAGGTCAGCGCGACATCCAAGATGGCCGCCATTACCATATATGGTTGAAACCTTAAAAAATCTTCTTCTCAAGAACCGCTGGACAGATTTCGACAGTTTTTCTTTTAAAATGATCGCCAACATCTAGACTATCAGGTTTGTTCAAATGAAGTCCCCGGGGTCAAAAATGGCCATGCCCCAGGGTCAAAAATGGCCATGCCCCGGGGGTCCAAAGTTTGTATATTGAGATTTTGCATGTTTTTCATATAGACATATAGGAAAAAACTTTAAAAAATCTTCTCTGAAACCACAAGGCACAGAGGTCTCATGTATTACATGTAGCATCAGCTTATGGTCCTCTACTAAGTTTGTTCAAATGGTGACCCTGGGGTCAAATTTGTCCCCGCCCCGGGGGTCACAGTTTTACATAGACTTATATAGGATTTTTTTTTTTTAAATCTTCTCGGAAACTGCAAAAGCCAGAGGTTTGATATTTTGCATTTACTATAAGCTTATGGTCCTTTACCAAGTTTGTTCAAATGGTGACCCAGGGGTCACATTTGGCCCCGCCCCGGGGGTCACAGTTTTACATAGGCTTGTATAGGTAAAAAGTGAAAAAAAATCTTCTTCTCTGGAACCACATGGCACGGAGCTCTCATGTATTACATGTAGCATCAGCTTATGGTCCTCTACGTAGTTTGTTCAAATGGTGACCCTGGGGTCAAATTTGTCTCTGCCCCGGGGGTCACAGTTTTACATAGACTTGTATAGTTGTTTTTTTTTAAAAATCTTCTTCTCGGAAACTGCAAGAGCCAGAGGTTTGATATTTTGCATTTACTATAAGCTTATGGTCCTTATAAGCTTATGTTCAAATGGTGACCCTGGGGTCACATTTGGCCCCGCCCCAAGGGTCACATGTTTTACATAGACATGTATAGGGAAAAACTTAAAAAATCTTCTCTGAAACTGCAAGAGCCAGAGGTTTAATATTTTGTATTTGCTATAAGCTTATGGACTCTACCAAGTTTGTTCAAATGTTGACCCATTGGTCACATTTGGCCCCGCCCCGGGGGTCACAGTTTTACATAGGCTTGTATAGGGAAAAACTGAAAAAAATCTTCTTCTCCGGAACCACATGGCACTGAGCTCTCATGTATTACATGTAGCATCAGCTTATGGTTCTCTACTTAGTTTGTTCAAATGGTGAACCTGGGGTCAAATTTGTCCCCGCCCTGGGGGTCACAGTTTTACATAGAGATGTATAGGGAAAAACTTAAAAAATCTTCTTCTCTAAAACTGCAAGAGCCAGAAGTTTAATATTTTGCTTTTGCTATAAGCTCATGGTCCTCTACCAATTTTGTTCAAATGGTGACCCAGGGGTCACATTTGGCCCCGACCCTTTACATAGGCTTGTATAGGGAAAAACTGAAAAAAATCTTCTTCTCTGGAACTGCAAGAGCCAGAGGTTTAATATTTTGAATTTGCTATAAGCTTATGGTCCTCTACCAAGTTTTTTCAAATGGTGACCCTGGTGTCAAACTTGGCTGCGCCCCGGGGGGTCACAGTTTTATATAAACTTATATATATAGGAAAAAAACAATCTTCTCTGAAACTGCAAGAGCCAGAGGTTTAATATTTTGCATTTACTATTAGATTATGGTCCTCTACCAAGTTTGTTCAAATGTTGACCCAGGGGTAACATTTTACCCCACTCCGTGGGTCACAGTTTTACATAGGCTTATATAAGAAACACATTAAAGTCTTCTTCTCTGGAACTTCAAGAGCCAGAGGTTTAATATTTTGCATTTACTATACTCTTATGGTCCTTTACCAAGTTTGTTCAAATGGTGACCCTGGGTTCACATATGGCCCTACCCAGTGGTCACGTTTTACATAGACTTAGGGAAAAACTAAAAAAATCTTCTCTAAAACCACAAAGCACACAGCTCTCATATATTACATATATGAGAGCTGGGGTCACATTTGGCTCTGCCCAAGGTGTTATTCTCTAGCACCTTCATTTTATATTTGATCTTTACCAAACTTTGTCAGTGTCTTAAACTGTCTACACTCAAGTGATATGAAAACGCAACACGGGAATTTCAGCTATATATTGTATGTACAATATGCTGCTTTTAATCGAATGGTACATGGCTAGGTAAGACCTTTCCTTTTGGAAAAAATACTAAAACAACAAATAATACAGCAAATAGAATTCCTTCAATGTTTCATTATACACAGAGTACGCGTTTGGCTCAATCATGTGAGCAAACTTAGGATGCAACATTTTGCAAACTATTTACGTTAAATACAGTACTGAACTAGCTCAATTTTTCAAAGAGCTACTTCAACATTTATGAAGTTCTTGTTACAAAGTGTAGTGTGATTAAAACGTCTACAACATCACAGTTGTGTCCTTTCTCTAGTTAACTGCAACTTTCTTTTTAAAAAACATCTTGGGATTTCTTTGGAATATTATGTGCAATTAAGTGTGCAGTATATACAATATATAGCGGAAATTCCCGTGTTGCATTTTCATATCACTTGAGTGTATATCAATGTTGTTATACACAACAGAGCCCACATTTCTTGAACAACCTTAACCAAACTTGCACAGATTGTATATGACCATAAGATTTCGAAGAAGTTCGATAATGTGCCAGTACTCAGGTGGTCGCTTTAGGGCCATCTTGGCCCTGGCCCTCTTTTATTGGTTCAAATTATCTCAGGTGAGCGATATAGGGCCATCATGGCCCTCTTGTTTAAACAAAGTGCTCGATTCAGATAAAGTTTTTCTTAATAACTTCCTTAATTGTGTTCCAATAACAAGCACATACCCTTACAATATGAGCTCTTTCCTCCACCGCAAAAGGAAATTTTGTTCATTCAGTACTTTTTGAGATTAGCCCTCCCAAAATGTACTCGGTCATAGTTATTTCGTTTCCAAGACATTGGAGGGCTAATCGAGGAAAGAGGTCACTTTGGAGGAGTATGTGCACATTAGTTGAATAAAATTCGATAAATATTAAGAAAGTTATATGAAGCGAAGACTCACCTGAATCGAGCGTTTTGTTTACACTTTTTTGCCGTGAATCCGATCAAAAGTCACGTGGTTTTGCCACCCTGACTAGCGTTCACAGGTTTTTACCATTTACAGAAATATAAAAAGAAAGTGAAAGGAAGCCAGCACTAGCCAATTATTCAGAAATTACCTTAAACAGTAGTATTTTATTGCATTTTGTTGATTTTTTTTATTTATTTTGAGATTTTTTATTTTTCACAATTTTGAAAAACTATTCAGACCTTAGTGCCAACCTAGAAGAAGCCTTCAACTTTCAGATTGCTTGTTAATTTATATGGGGCGGGCACAACGCTCCTGATTATTCAGTTTAGGGCTATTCCATTTAAACATGCCTGGGACTCCAGGAAGGCATTTTAATAAACATCTATGGGTGAACCCTATTTTCTTAAATTTGTTCTTTAAATTCAATTTTACATCTATAGGTAGGTGTTCAATTTCAAAAGTGCCTTCCTGGGGTCTCATGTATGTTTTAGTGGAATAGCCCTTATACCTGTGGTCCAATGATTTATTTGATTTTTTTTAACAATAGCGTACTTTTGTTTGTGCTAACATGGCCAAAGAAATTAGGGTAGGCTGGTAGGAAGATATTTCTTATTTTACCAAATATTTATACCCCCACAAACGAAGTTTGTGGGGGTATATAGGAGTGAGCTTGTCGGTCCGTCTGTTTGTTTCCGGACAATAACTCTTGAAAGGGTTGATGGATTTAAATAATATTTGGTACACGGGTATAACATCATAAAAGTAAAGTCAAGTTCGACTTAAGTTACAAACCACCAATTTTTGACGAAGTTATGGCCCCTTTTCACCTTACAAACCACCAGTTTTTGACGGAGTTATGGCCCCTTTTCAACTGGTCTGTTGGTTTCCGGACGATAACTCATGAAAGGGTTGATGGATTTAAATTATATTTGGTACACGGGTATAACACCACAAAAGTAAAGTCAAGTTCGACTTTGGTTACAATCCACCAATTTTTGACGGAGTTATGGCCCCTTTTCAACTTAGAATTTGCGCAAAAAACGGTGTCCGGACGATAACTCATGAAGGGTTTGACGGATTTAAAAAAATTTTGGTACACAGGTTTAAGACCACAAAATACAGGTAAAATTTGACTTTGGTTACAATCCACCATTTTTTGACGGAGTTATGGCCCCTTTTCAACTTAGAATTTGCGCGAAAAACGGTGTCCGGACGATAACTTATGAAAGGGTCGACGGATTTAAATAATTTTTGGTACACGGGTTTAAGACCATAAAATACAGGTCAAGTTCGACTTTGGTTACAATCCACCAATTTTTGACGGAGTTATGGCCCCTTTTCAACTTAGAATTTGCCCAAAAAACGGTGTCCGGACGATAACTCATGAAAGGGTCGATGGATTTAAATAACTTTTGGTACACGGGTTTAAGACCATAAAATACAGGTCAATTTTGACATTGGTTACAAACCACCAATTTTTGACGGAGTTATGGCCCCTTTTCAACTTAGAATTTGCGCAAAAAACGGTGTCCGGACGATAACTCATGAAAGGGTTGACGGATTTAAATAATTTTTGGTACACGGATTTAAGACCATAAAATACAGGTCAAGTTCGACTTTGGTTACAGACCACCACTTTTTTACGGAGTTATGGCGCCTTTTCAACTTAGAATTTGCCCAAAAAATGGTGTCCGGATGAAAACTCATGAAAATGTCGACGGATTTAAATAATTTTTGGTACACGGGTTTAAGACCATAAAATACAGGTCAAGTTCGACTTTGGTTACAAACCACCAATTTTTGACGGAGTTATGGCCCCTTTTCATCTTATAAATTGCCCAAAGAACGGTGTCCGGACGATAACTCATGAAAGGGTCGACAGATTTAAATAATATTTGGTACAAGGGTATAACACCATAAAATACATGTCAAGTTCGACTTTGGTTACAAACCACCAATTTTTGACAGAGTTATGGCCCCTTTTCAACTTAGAATTTGAGCAAAAAAACGGTGTCCGGACGATAACTCATGAATGGGTCAACGGATTTAAATAGTTATTGGTACACGGGTTTAAGACCATAAAATACAGGTCAAGCTCGACTTTGGTTACAAACCACTAATTTTTTAGGAGTTATGGCCCCTTTTCAACACTAATTTTTTAGGAGTTATGGCCCCTTTTCAACGGACGATAACTCATGAAAGGGTCGACGGATTTAAATCATTTTTGGTACACGGGTGTTTCCGGACGATAACTCATGAAAGGGTTGATGGATTTAAGTAATATTTGGTACACGGGTATAACACCATAAAATACAAGTCAAGTTCGACAAACAATAACATGTGCAACCGTATAATAAAGCATGTGTAGCTGTATTATAATATAACCTATTGTCAATATACTCTGACACAACAATAGGGCGGAGATATCTAAGTGCTGGCGACATGTTAATTCAACTGCACTTCGCTAGAACTGCTCCCAGTGTCTGTTTATATAGTGCTCAAACTCTGCTCCACCAAAACAGTCCAATGAAAATAGTCCAAATTTCAAATTTGCATAACACAGTCCAATGAGAACAGTCTACATCATCATAAATGAATTTGCATAAAATAATTTGCATATACATTGTAAACATGTTTACATCTATTCTAATTTTAGCTGTTATTCAAGGCCATAGAACAGTCTACATCGTCATAAATGAATTTGCATAAAATAATTTCATATACATGGTAAACATGTTTACATCTACTCCAGGCCAAATCAATAACAACTTGCAATAATGCATGTACACATTTAGACTTGCATTTTCTGAAATTAGTTCGCAATATGCGAGTACTCAAGTGATAACTTCACATTATAGTGTCTCTTACTATGCTTCATCTCTGTGGTTGATTACATCAAGTGATGTGTGAGGGAAGTTGGGCAGCATACAGAGGTATTTTCCTAACACACATCATAGTACAAGTTTGACTACTAAATACTTCAACTGACCTGTGTTTTATGGTCTTAAACCCGTGTACCAAAAGTTAATTAAATCCGTCGGGTCGACGGATTTAATTAACTTTTGGTTTCACGAGTTATCGTCCGGACACTTTTTTTTTTTTGGCAAATTCTAAGTTGAAAAGGGACCATAACTCCATCAAAAATTGGTCTCTTTCTCCCTCCCTCCCTCCCCCCCCCCCCCCCCCCCCCCCCCCCAGCTGTAGGAATCTTTATGTGAGGAAGCTATCCAGCTGTCATGCGGAACGTCGGTGGTTGTGGTTCTACCCAGGTGCCCGTGCACGAAAATTATCTCTCTCTCATATGTCGTAATAACTTCTGGTCCTACCATTGTTTTCTTCTGATTGCCATGTTTATGTGACAAGGCGGTATTGTGGGGGTATTAATCACTTTCAGTGATAATTCTAGTTTTATTTTGGCTTTTTTAGGTGCTTGCTAACTTTTGCCATAAAAAACTTTAGGGTTGGAGCTCAAATTTGGGATCGGTTGAGTTAGCGGAAATATGTGTATCTTTTTATTTGCTCCTGGATCCTGAAAACTCAACCTTTGATATTATTTATTTTCAGACTTCCAAAGTGTTGAAGATGAGGTCTGTAGTGATGCACTGTTTCAGAGAGCACTACTTCAGTAAGGGATATTTTGAGGTTACCCCACCCACACTGGTGCAGACGCAAGTAGAAGGTGGATCCACACTCTTCAAACTAGACTATTTTGGTCAACAGGTCAGTGAATATCTTGTATGGCCATGCTGCTAGACTATGACTATTTTGGTCAACAGGTCAGTGAATATCTTGTATGGCCATGCTGCTAGACTAGACTATTTTGTTCAACAGGTCAGTGAATATCTTGTATGGCCATGCTGCTAGACTAGACTATTTTGGTCAACAGGTCAGTGAATATCTTGTATGGCCATGCTGCTAGACAAGACTATTTTGGTCAACAGGTCAGTGAATATCTTGTATGGCCATGCTGCTAGACTGGACCATTTTGGTCAACAGGTCAGTGAAAATCTTGTATGGCCATCAACAGGTCAGTAAATATCTTGTATGGCCATCAACAGGTCAGTAAATATCTTGTATGGCCATCAACAGGTCAGTAAATATCTTGTATGGCCATCAACAGGTCAGTAAATATCTTGTATGGCCATCAACAGGTCAGTAAATATCTTGTATGGCCATCAACAGGTCAGTAAATATCTTGTTTGGCCATGCTGCTAGACTAGAATATTTTGGTCAACAGGTCAGTGAATATCTTGTATGGCCATGCTGCTAGACTAGACTATTTTGGTCAACAGGTCAGTGAATATCTTGTATGGCCATGCTGCTAGACTAGACTAATTTGGTCAACAGGTCAGTGAATATCTTGTATGGCCATGCTGCTAGACTAGACTATTTTGGTCAACAGGTCAGTGAATATCTTGTATGGCCATGCTGCTAGACTAGACTATTTTGGTCAACAGGTCAGTGAATATCTTGTATGGCCATGCTGCTAGACTAGACTATTTTGGTCAACAGGTCAGTGAATATCTTGTATGGCCATGCTGCTAGACAAGACTATTTTGGTCAACAGGTCAGTGAATATCTTGTATGGCCATGCTGCTAGACTAGACTATTTTGGTCAACAGGTCAGTGAATATCTTGTATGGCCATGCTGCTAGACTGGACCATTTTGGTCAACACGTCAGTGAAAATCTTGTATGGCCATCAACAGGTCAGTAAATATCTTGTATGGCCATCAACACGTCAGTAAATATCTTGTATGGCCATCAACAGCTCAGTAAATATCTTCTTGGCCATCAACAGGTCAGTAAATATCTTGTATGGCCATCAACAGGTCAGTAAATATCTTGTATGGCTATCAACAGGTCAGTAAATATCTTGTATGGCCATCAACAGGTCAGTAAATATCTTGTATGGCCATCAAAAGGTCAGTAAATATCTTGTATGGCCATCAACAGGTCAGTAAATATCTTGTTTGGCCATGCTGCTAGACTAGAATATTTTGGTCAACAGGTCAGTGAATATCTTGTATGGCCATGCTGCTAGACTAGACTATTTTGGTCAACAGGTCAGTGAATATCTTGTATGGCCATGCTGCTAGACTAGAATATTTTGGTCAACAGGTCAGTGAATATCTTGTATGGCCATGCTGCTAGACTAGAATATTTTGGTCAACAGGTCAGTGAATATCTTGTATGGCCACGCTGCTAGACTATGACTATTTTGGTCAACAGGTCAGTGAATATCTTGTATGGCCATGCTGCTAGACAAGACTATTTTGGTCAACAGGTCAGTGAATATCTTGTATGGCCATGCTGCTAGACTAGACTATTTTGGTCAACAGGTCAGTGAATATCTTGTATGGCCATGCTGCTAGACTGGACCATTTTGGTCAGCAGGTCAGTGAATATCTTGTATGGCCATCAACAGGTCAGTAGATATCTTGTATGGCCATCAACAGGTCAGTAAATATCTTGTATGGCCCAGGGGTCAAGCCAGACTCCAAAAATAGGGAGAAGTCACTTCTCCCTCCAGTCAAAACAGGGAGACTTGAGGTCGGTCGACATGAGACGGACGATTAAATATCAAGTTAACCAATTCTTAACCAATTGCATGTTATTTTATTAATTATTTGTATTGGTATTATTTCTGTTATAATAACTAAAATAATGCATAATACTAATAAAGCATGTATTATTATTATCATTTAGTTATTATTATTATTATTTTCCCATGGCCTTACAAACTTCAAAGCGAACAGTGCCAATCCTATCTGTCTAGAACCCCCCCCCCCCCGTTTCATTTTTATTGGAAAATACTAATTATTCGATAATTAACCCAGACTTAGTTTTCATTCATGCCCGCATTGAGTAACATACGTTATTGATATCTATGTCTAATCGTAGAATACAATACATTTCCGCTGATTTCTCTCGTCAATAAAACAATCACAAACAAACTCTCTTTATACCAAACACATTTCTTTATTTCATAATTAGCCTCAATAAAACACACAATCAAAGTTTTGCTTATTAAAGATTCTTTACAATTAACTGTGCCGATGTCAATCATATAATTTATATACACTGTCTTTTAAATTTATTTATCGTGGGAGATTTTTCAAGGTATCTTGTTGTCAATCATAATCATAACCCCGCCCTTGCGCAGTGTTTTGTAGTACGATTTTTAATTATTCATCAAACGAAAAAATACGACAGCTTTGATTGGTTTACTTAAATAGAATGCGCACATGATTCCCCACATGATCTAATCACGTGATCGCCTAACGAGCAAACATGGCGGTTGATATTCTCATCTCGCCTAAGGCAAGCCGATAAAGATCGATAATTAGGCTATTGCCCTGATTAGATAAGAGTCGCGTTGTTATTTAATGGTAATGGGATTAAATAAGGTACGTGTGATACACGCGCTGATTGTGTATTTTAGAGGCTTTTGTTTATTATGAGGTTAATCACATTTGAAATTGCCGAAATTGACCCGAATTTGCCGAAAATGACGGCGACTCAAATTTCGCCCCACATGAATAAAAAAGCGAAGTCGGCCAAACTAAAGAGAAGTTTTTAGCGACTTCGCCTAATCGCGTATCCCCTGATGGCCAACAACAGGTCAGTAAATATCTTGTATGGCCATCAACAGGTCAGTAAATATCTTGTATGGCCATCAACAGGTCAGTAAATATCTTGTATGGCCATGCTGCTAGACTAGAATATTTTGGTCAACAGGTATATCTTGTATGGCCATGCTGCTAGACTAGACTATTTTGGTCAACAGGTATATCTTGTATGGCCATGCTGCAAGACTAGACTATTTTGGTCAACAGGTATATCTTGTATGGCAATGCTGCTAGACTAGAATATTTTGGTCAACAGGTATATCTTGTATGGCCATGCTGCTAGACTAGAATATTTTGGTCAACAGGTATATCTTGTATGGCCATGCTGCTAAACTAGACTATTTTGATCAACAGGTCAGTGTATATCTTGTATGGCCATGCTGCTAGACTATATATCAATGTGTTTATTAGCTCTACTGATCAGAGATCAGCAGAGCTTATGCCGTGGTGCGGCGTCCGTCGTCCGTCCGTCCGTCCGTCTGTCCGTAAACTTTTATTTGTAGCGACTACTCCTCTGAAACTACTTGATGGATATTCATGAAACTTTACAGAAATGTTGCCCATGAAGTCTAGTTGATCCTAGCAAAAATTCATGTTGATGTGAAATCCAAGATGGCCACCAAAGCTAAAAATAGATTTTTAAAATACACGTTTGTAGCGACTACTTCTTGAAAACTATAAGTGATATTGATATGGGACATTTTCTTAAATGATCAGCATGACATGATGTTAATCCTTGTCAAAAATTATTTTGATTCGACGTTAAATATGGCTGCCAGTGGCCATCTTTGTTTACATAGAGTTATATAGTAAAAACTTGTAGCGACTACTTCTCTGAAACTACTTGGCGGATTTTCATGAAACTTTACAGGAATGTTGCTCTTGATGTCTAATTGATCCTAGCAAAATTTCAGGTCAGCCGGAAATTCAAGATGGCCGCAACGGCTAAAAATAAATTTTAAAAAAACAAGTTTGTAGCGACTACTTCCTGAAATCTAAATCAATCAGTAGACCTTCAAGGTCATTGACCTCTTGTTCCATATATAATCTTGTCATAAAGACGTATTATTTGATAGTAAGAGAAGGGCAGGGTTCCTGGATTGTTGTATATCTCCTGTCTGGGGCAGCTCAAAATAACCTAAAGAGATGTGTTGATGGGCCATTAAAACAACAGCTGAATTCTGCAGTAAGGTAGTAATCACCAGGCCCATAGCCAGCCCGGAAATTTAACCAAGGCAAATCCTTCCTAGCTGTTTGAGGACAGGTACCTCAGAAAAACTGTTGTATTCTACGTGTATTTCCTACATTTTAGTGCATTCCCGTGCCAGATTTTCAGTGAGACAAATATATCCAAGTCTGTTTTAGAGATTTTATTTGTTATTCCATTAGAGTGCCTACTTCAATATTTGGTACCTTCCCTAATTTCTACTGAGGCAAGTGCCTCGATGTGCCTCAACGTATTTACGTGCCTGCCTTGATGTGCCTCAACGTATTTATGTGCCTGCCTCGATGTGCCTCAGTGTATTTACGGACCTGCCTCAATGTGCCTCACCATATTTACGGGCCTGCCTCGATGTGCCACAGCGTATTTAGAGGCCTGCCTCGATGTGCCTCAGCGTATTTATGGGCCTGATCACAATCATGTGGACCAATAGCAAAACATTGATTGTAAATTTCAATATCGCAATAGTACCCTTAACTGTCAATGTTTTCAATAGTTAATTAAGGTATTTAACCAGTTTAAGGCTATTCCATTAAAACATGAATGGGGCCCCAGGAAGGCACTTTTGAAATTGAACATCCACCCATAGATTCAAAATTAAGTTTGAAGAACCAAATTTCAGAAAATAGGGTTCACCCGTAGATTTTCAACACTATACATTACGATCACTATTCATCCGTCGTCCATCGTTAACTTTTGCTTCAGACGACTTCTTCTTAGAAATCAGCAGAGCTTATGCCGTGGTGCGGCGTCCGGCGTCTGTCTGTCTGTCCGTAAACTTTTTTTTGTAGCGACTACTCCTCTGAAACTACTGAATGGATTTTCATGAAACTTTACAGAAATGTTGCCCATGAAGTCTAGTTGATCCTAGCAAAAATTCATGTTGATGTGAAATCCAAGATGGCCGCCAGATCTAAAAATAGGTTTTTAAAAAACAAGTTTGTTGCGACTTCTTCATGAAAACTATAAGTGATATTGATATGGGACTTTTTCTAAAATGATCAGCATGACATGATCGTTTTGATTCGACGTTAAACATGGCTGCCAGCGGCCATCTTTGTTTACATAGAGTTATATAATGAAAACTTGTAGCGACTACTCCTCTGAAACTACTTGACGGATTTTCATGAAACTTCACAGGAATGTTGCTCTTGATGTCTAATTGATCCTAGCAAAATTTCAGGTCGGCCGGAAATTCAAGATGGCCGCCAAAGCTAAAAATAGATTTTCAAAATACAAGTTTGTAGCGACTACTACTTGAAAACTATAAGTGATATTGATATTGGACTTTTTGTAAAATGATCAGCATGACATGATGTTGGTCCTTGTCAAAAATTGTTTTGATTCAACGTTAAACATGGCTGCCAGCGGCCATCTTTGTTTACATAGAGTTATATAGTAAAAACTTGTAGCGACTTCTCCTCTGAAACTACTTGGCAGATTTTCATGAAACTTTACAGGAATGTTGCTCTTAATGTTTAATTGATCCTAGCAAAATTTCAGATCGGCCAGAAATTCAAGATGGCCGCCACAGCTAAAATTAGATTTTTAAAAAAAGAAGTTTGTAGCGACTACGTCTTGAAAACTATAAGTGATATTGATATGGGACTTTTTGTAAAATGATCAGCATGACATGATGTTGGTCCTTGTCAAAAATTGTTTTGATTCGACGTTAAACATGGCTGCCAGTGGCCATCTTTGTTTACATAGAGTTATATAGTAAAAACTTGTAGCGACTTCTCCTCTGAAACTACTTGGCGGATTTTCATGAAACTTTACAGGAATGTTGCTCTTGATGTCTAATTGATCCTAGCAAAATTTCAGGTCGGCCGGAAATTCAAGATGGCCCCCACGGCTAAAAATAATTTTTCAAAAAACAAGTTTGTAGCGACTACTTTCTGAAATCAAAATCAATCAGTAGAGCTTCAAGGTCATTGACCTCTTGTTAGATTTGTTAAAATTAGGTCAGCGTGACATCCAAGATGGCAGTCATTACCATATATGGTTGAAACTTTAAAAAATCTTCTTCTCAAGAACTGCTGGACAGATTTCGACAGTTTTTCATTTAAAATGATCGCCAATGCCTAGACAATCGTTTGTTCAAATGCAGTCCCCGGGTTCAAAATGGCCGTGCCCGGGGGGTCCAAAGTTTGTATATTGAGATTTTGCATGTTTTTCATAGACTTATATAGGAAAAAAATCTACTTCTCTGAATCCACAAGACACAGAGCTCTCATGTATTACATGTAGCATCAGCTTATGATCCTCTAGTAAGTTTGTTCAAATGGTGACTCTGGGGTCAAATTTGTCCCCGCCCCGGGGGTCACAATTATAAATAGACTTCTATAGGATTTTTTTTTTAAAAATCTTCTCAACTACAGGAGCCAAAGGTTTAATATTTTGCATTTACTATCAGCTTATGGTCCTTCACCAATTTCATTCAAATGGTGACCCTGGGGTCACATTTTATACATAGACTTGTATAGGGAAAAACTTAAAAAATCTTCTTCTCTGAAACTACAAGAGCCAGAGGTTTAATATTTTACATTTACTATCAACTGATGGTCCTTCACCAAGTTTGTTCAAATGGTGACCCTGGGGTCACATTTGGCCCCGCCCCAGGGGTCACATGTTTTACATAGACTAGTATAGGGAAAAACTTAAAAAATCATCTTCTCTGAAACTACAAGAGCCCGAGGTTTAATATTTTGCATTTACTATCAGCTTATGGTCCTTCACCAAGTTTGTTCAATGGTGACCCTGGGGTCACATTTGGCCCCACATGTTTTACATAGACTTGTATAGGGAAGAACTTAAAAAAATCTTCTCTGAAACTACAAGAGCCAGAGGTTCAATATTTTGCATTTACTATCAGCTAATGGTCCTTAACCAAGTTTGTTCAAATGGTGACCCTGGGGTCACATTTGGCACCGCCCAAGGGGTCATATGTTTTACATAGACTTGTAGAGGGAAAAACTTAAAAAATCTTCTTCTCCGAAACTACAAGAGCCAGAGGTTTAATATTTTGCATTTACTATAATATAATTTTATGGTCCTCTACCACGCTTGTTCAAATGGTGATCCTGGGGTCACATTTGGCCCGCCCTAGAGGTCACATGTTTTACAAAGACTTACACAGGGACATTTTTTTAAAAATCATCTTCTCAGAAACAATTTTTACCAGACTTCACATGGATGATCCTTAGATGAATGTTTTTCAAATTTGTTAAAATAAGTTAAACATGACATCCAAGATGGCCACCATAGAAAAATCTTTGAATTACTTCTTGTACACTGGGAAGCTAGGGCTGTGGGTTCAAATCCCTCTGGGTTTTTTTTTGTCTTTTTTAAGTTTTCTAAAGTTTGTATATAAAGATTGTGCATGTTTTACATAGACCTTTATAGGGAAAACTTAAAAAAACGTCTTTTAAATTGTTAGCATGGAGTTGTGGATTTAAATTCAGTTGAGGGTGTTATTGTGTAACTGTTTTGCAATTGTAAAAAGGTAAAGAATTAAATGATGAAACCCCTCGATATAAAAGCCGCTTGTAGAGCATACACACATGCCCTCTTGTTCTCGTGTTCTTTATTATTATTATTAATGACTGCTAACCCCTGGTCTATCAAGTTTGCTCATTTGAAGTCCCTGGGGTCAAAGATGTCTGCAACCCCTGGGTCAAAGTTTGTATGTAGAGATTGTGCATGTTTTTACATAGTCTTACATAAGGAAAGACTTAAAAACATCTTCAATCAGCATTTGCGAGAGGACATTTTTTTCATTATTGCAAAGATCCTCAGGTGATCGATTTAGGGTCATTTTAGCCCTCTTGTTATTAAGTTGCCTTGGGGTCCCAGGAATGTTTTATAGGTATAGCCCTAAGCTGAATCTTCAACTTAACATATCACAATAACTTATGCTGGTTCCAGGGTGATATTGGCCTGTGAGGTTTACGTGAAAATGTCATTACCTGCAGAAATATTGCCTAGGTGTCTCTCACAAGCATTTAGCAAGAACAAGTTATATTATTGTCTTGTTATCACTAAAAAAGGCACCATATGAAAAAAGTAACATGAAATACTTTAAAATGTTGAAAATCACAATACAAGACCTTTTATTTAAATTTGTTGAATAATATTGAACCATAGTAATGCAATAGGAGATCCCAGTAGCAACAGTATTGCAATCGGAGATTACAATATCAATAGTATTGCAATAGGAGATCACTATATCAATAGTATTGCAACAGGAGATCACAGTAGCAATATATTACAATATCAATAGTATTGCAATAGGAGATCACTATATCAGTAGCTACACAATAGGAAACCACAATATCAATAGTATTGCAATATGAAATCACAATAGCAATAGTATTGCAAGAGGAGATCCCAATAGAAATAATATTGACACTGTACTTTCACCAATAATAATAGTATCGCAATAGTTAAAATAACCACAATTTTCAGCCTTTTTCTTCAGCAATAACTTCATTTACACTTTTGATTTCGTTGAGTTGTAAATACATAATAAGCTTCTGTCTGTTTCATATTTGTAGTCCTTCTTGACGCAGTCGTCACAGCTGTATCTGGAGACGTGTCTTCCATCCATGGGCGATGTGTTCTGTATAGCTAGCTCATATAGGGCCGAAAACTCGAGAACCAGACGACATCTTGCAGAGTAAGTCGGAAGTTTTATCCTCATTATTTTACTGTTAAATTATTCAGTTGCTGTGTGAAACTCCTGTTTCTATGCTAAACACCTGTTTCTATTCTATACACCAGTTTATATACTAAACTCCTGTTTCTATGCTAAACTCCTGTTTCTATGCTAAACTCCTGTTTCTGTGCTAAACTCCGATTTCTATGCTTAACTCCAGTTTCTGTGCTAAACTCCTGTTGCTGTGCTAAACCCTGGCTTCTGTGCTAAACACCAGTTTCTGTGCTAATCTATGAACATGTATATATAGCCAAGTGTTACCTTTTCTGACGAGCTGCAACTTTTGGAATTGTGGATCACTGTAGTCCATCAGTAAAACGCACGAAGATATAAAAAGGCATGCATGATAATACAAAAGTTTTCAGTAATTTGCTTTTGACTTAATTTGAATCTCCCTCTGATAGGGCCATATATGGGGAGTCTCATTTATTATACGGTATATACTGGCAGGCGGCTATATTCGCCGTCTGTTTTGAATTTCGAGCCAGCTGTAACAATTTTTTTTAAATCAGTATCAAATATTATGGAATTATTTCATCATCTGAAAGAATCATGAAATAACTAAAAGTCCTGACCTTAATTAGCACCAAAAACAGGAGATTGCATGTAATTAGACCCCATGCTTATCCGCGGGGGAGAATGCCAGCAGACTCCCTAACAACCTCACTTGCTTTGCTCAATCAATAATGGTAGCCGCCTGTCAAATCAAAGTAGCCACCTGTTTCAAAAATTAGACACAGCCCTGTATACCTATCCCTAATTTCTTCATTTTGGAATTTTCACAATGTAACACAAAATACTGTATCTCTAAGCGTTTTCTGATTCTGTATATCTATACTACTGCAAAAAGGATCACTCACAACATGCCCGATGTTTATAATCTAGACTGCTGTGCTATAATAGTTTACGAACATTCTTATGAAGGTATATAATTAAAGGATCATTACTAGCGTAAGTGTTCGGGAAGCTTGTATTATTACTTGTGGACATGCCATATCTCCAATATTATCACTTGTGGACATGCCATATCTCCAGTATTATCACTTGTGGACATGCCATATCTCCAGTACTATCACTTGTGGACATGCCATATCTCCAGTACTATCACTTGTGGACATGCCATATCTCCAGTATTATCACTTGTGGACATGCCATATCTCCAGTATTATCACTTGTGGACATGCCATATCTCCAGTATTATCACTTGTGGACATGCCATATCTCCAGTATTATCACTTGTGGACATGCCATATCTCCAGTATTATCACTTGTGGACATGCCATATCTCCAGTATTATCACTTGTGGACATGTCATATCTCCAGTATTATCACTTGTGGATATGCCATATCTCCAGTATTATCACTTGTGGATATGCCATATCTTCAGTATTATCACTTGTGGATATGCCTTATCTCCAGTGTTATCACTTTTGGATATGCCATATCTCCAGGATCACGCTCAAGGCTAAAGCCTCTCGTGAGATTCTGCAGATAGGGCATGTCTGATTGAGGTGAGATTCTGCAGATAGGGCATGTCCGATTGAGGTGAGATTCTGCAGATAGGGCATGTCTGATTGAGGTGAGATTCTGCAGATAGGGCATGTCCGATTGAGGTGAGATTCTGCAGATAGGGCATGTCCGATTGAGGTGAGATTCTGCAGATAGGGCATGTCCGATTGAGGTGAGATTCTTCAGATAGGGCATGTCTGATTGAGGTGAGATTCTGCAGATAGGGCATGTCTGATTGAGGTGAGATTCTGCAGATAGGGCATGTCTGATTGAGGTGAGATTCTGCAGATAGAGCATGTCTGATTGAGGTGAGATTCTGCAGATAGAGCATGTCTGATTGAGGTGAGATTCTGCAGATAGAGCATGTCTGATTGAGGTGAGATTCTGCAGATAGGGCATGTCCGATTGAGGTGAGATTCTGCAGATAGGGCATGTCCGATTGAGGTGAGATTCTGCAGATAGGGCATGTCCGATTGAGGTGAGATTCTGCAGATAGGGCATGTCTGATTGAGGTGAGATTCTGCAAATAGGGCATGTCTGATTGAGGTGAGATTCTGCAGATAGGGCATGTCTGATTGAGGTGAGATTCTGCAGATGGGGCATGTCTGATTGAGGTGAGATTCGGCAGATAGGGCATGTCTGATTGAGGTGAGATTCTGCAGATAGGGCATGTCCGATTGAGGTGAGATTCTGCAGATAGGGCATGTCCGATTGAGGTGAGATTCTGCAGATAGGGCATGTCTGATTGAGGTGAGATTCGGCAGATAGGGCATGTCCGATTGAGGTGAGATTCTGCAGATAGGGCATGTCTGATTGAGGTGAGATTCTGCAGATAGGGCATGTCTGATTGAGGTGAGATTCGGCAGATAGGGCATGTCTGATTGAGGTGAGATTCTGCAAATAGGGCATGTCTGATTGAGGTGAGATTCTGCAGATAGGGCATGTCTGATTGAGGTGAGATTCTGCAGATAGGGCATGTCCGATTGAGGTGAGATTCTGCAGATAGAGACCATGTGATTTGTTACAGGGACGTAAAACCCATTTTATTAAAAGGGTAATCTTTCTTTTCACAGGTACACCCATATAGAGGGAGAATGTGCGTTCATCACGTTCGACGATCTGCTTGACAGGCTGGAGAACCTTGTATGTGATGTGGTGGATAGAATTCTCAAGTCTCCGTTCGGCAGTATAGTGTACGAGCTCAACCCCGACTTTAAACCACCAAAACAGCCATTTAAAAGAATGGCTTATACTGATGCGCTGGTATTTTTAAAAGAGAACAATATAACAAAAGACGATGGCTCGTTTTATGAGTTTGGGGATGTAAGTAGAAAGCTCACAGCGTTGTCCACGTTTACAATTCTTTTATCTGTAGATATTTATTGCAGTCGGACTCCAAGGATATCGTCAGAAAATGTAGACATCGAAACCATGTATAAATATAGACATCGAAACCATGTATACAGTCCATACTCAGTTACTCCAACTCGCTTACTTCAAAATTCCGCTTACGTCGAATTTCTGTCTTTCGTAACTTATTTAAAAACATAAATATTTTGCTGATTTATTCATTACCGATCTTAAAAGCTTTTGCTGCTAATATAATTTAACATTAAAAGCCCCGGATGTATATTTTACAAAGCAAAAGTACATGTAGCATGCTGCAATCTGATCAAGGAACTGCTCGATAAAGTGAGTTTAATAATAATGTAATGCATTTTCCTGTTGAATCTAAATGAAATTATTACAGTTACATAATAACATAATTTTATAACAAATACATAAAGAAGACATATTTCATTCGAAAAAGGCAAATATGAGCAATTTAAAATAGTGTAAAGCTGTTGGGTTCGGTAATGAAATAAGAAACAAGTCTGCAGAAATCTTTTAATTCGAACTTCGGATACGTCAAACTTTTCTTCAGGTTCCTTGAAATTCGAGTAACTGAGTGTGGACTGTACTATGATTTAAGATGAAGGATCTTGTTTCCCCGTGTGGTTGCCGGGGTAGAATACAACCACTGCAAATCCCGCTAGAGGCAGACGGGTAGGAACCCCACTGAATGTTTATTTTGTTATTTTTTATCATGCTCATTCAAGGTCTTCATCATGACACTGCATATGCAAATGTGGAAATGTGGCTCCATTGTAAATGGAGTGTCTACTATAGAATTTGCAGCAACTCTACAGTTCTGCAGGTTAGAAGGTTCTAGGCCCATTCTCGAATCTCCGTATTTTATCTTTATGTAAATGGTGGATGAGCCTGGCATGTTCATTCCTGTAAGGTGCCATATACCTTTCATGTGTTGGTGTGAAATAAAACCCAATTCAGTTGAAGGATCTCATACTTTGTGAATGGTAGATTATTTCTACTGTGTGTAATTTCAGTTAAGCAAGAGTTAAGTGTATTGATATTTTAATTTCGCCATGATATTTCGGTGGCAATTTTTGTTTTATGGAGACAAATTAGCTGAGCTGACCTGTTCAACACAAACTGCGACTGTTAAATGACTGAAATATTGTCGCAAAAGTGGAAATAATAGGTGTTGAAAAGTTGATTTCCAACCGTGTGTCCTCGATAGCTCAGTACGCTAAAGGTCCTGGTTTCGAGTCCCAGTCAAGGCATGATTTTTTTACCACCTGTTATATTGGAGGCTCATCTGGGATCATTATGACCAGTAGTGGTTCTCCAGAATAAATAGAAATCAATCTGATTGCCAGCCCGGTGTTTGTCCTCGATAGCTCAGGAGATAAAGAGCTGGCACAGCAAGCCAGAGGTCCTGGGTGCGAGCGCCTGGTTGAAGCACTTTTTTTAACCACCTGTTATATAAAGCGTTTCAATGTTATTGACAGTTTTTGCAGATTACAGGATCGTTGCCAAGCGCGTTCAATAGAATGCATGTTAAACTTCATCTCTATCTATCCAGGATATACCCGAGGCCCCTGAGAGGAAGATGACCGACATGATAAATGAACCAATATTTTTGTGTAAGTTCCCTGCAGAGATCAAGTCCTTCTACATGCCGAGGTGTCAAGATGACAAACGTCTCACAGAATCTGTAAGTATCTTCTCCAGTATAGTTTGTGTCAACCTAGCTGTGAATAAATAGTCCGGGTGGTGGGGTTATGCAAAATATTCAAAAAGTGACTATTGATAGGGACTCTAAATATTGTTTAGGCAAAATATTCAAAGAACACCTTTCAGAGTGAAAGGTATTCTTTGAATATTGATAGGGACTTTAAATATTGTTTATGTAAAAAAATATTCGAAGAATACTTTTCACTTTCGAAGAATACTTTTCACTTTCATGTTGATGGTGGGATATGGACTTTTAATATTGTACAGTCGAACCTCGATAGCTCGAACACTGGTAATTCGAATACCATCGGTAACTCGAACACATTTCCTATATAATTCAATGTAGTTTAACCTCGATTATTCGAATACTATTTCTCGAATAGCCCGGCTCGCTCGAATACTTTTTAAGGTCCGAAGATCCATTTGTGTGTGAATGTAAACCTCGCTTAATCGAAGGTGATGATCTGTTGCCATGCGACGTCGGCCATATTAATTGTAATCGACGCGTTTGTATTTGTTTGTAGCAAGTTCGATCATAGTGCGAAAACAGATAAAGTTGGTTGTTAAAGGTGCGAACATTTATGATTGAAAAGCGATAATAGATAGATACAATTTATGTTTAGTGAACTTCGTTTACTGTTACCAGTAATTACGATAAATTAAACACGGTTGATTTTCGCTATTGTCTATTCTATTCAATTTTATGTACCGAAACCAGTCTTACCTTGTTCTCATTATTCGGACTTCCGGAATGTATGTTAAAATCTATTAGTGTGATATTTCTTTAAATAAATGATAAAACAAACAAATTATTGCAGTTTTTCTTGTATTTTCAGTGTAACAATAACATGTTATATATCCGTTCTGAGGTTTAAACAAACATGCATGAACTTAAAACACATACCGAGAACGATACATCACGTACACAAGTAACACTATTTCGGGTGGTACACAAATTCGGATAGATATTTTAGTTTTTACCGTTACCTCGATGCCTCAAAGCCACCGATATCGAGGTTCGACTGTATATGCAAAATATTCGAAGAATACCTTTCACAGAATATCTTTCACTCTGAAAGGTATTCTTTGAATATTGATAGGGACTTGAAATAAACAATATTTAAAGTGCCCAGGCTAATTTTACAACAGATGTTCATTTCACAAGGCCATCCAGGTCATCCGTAAAACAATTGTTGGTTTGCCGTGCTCGACCTACTCACTAAAAAGAGCCCTACCCAAACTTTTTATTGTAATTCTTTTAACTTTTTTTTGTTGTTGCATTTTTAAGAATATTTTCCTTTAATTTCTTATGTTTTTTTACTTGTCTTTAGAAAAAAGGAAGTATTAACTTACCTACTTACCCACCAAAAACATTTTTGGTCGGAGCACAGCAAACCAACAATTCTTATGCCGTGGTGCGGTGTCCGTCTGTCTGTCCGTAATCTTTATTTGCGGCGACTACTCCTCTGGAACTACTGGATGGATTTTCATGAAACTTTACAGAAATGTTGCCCATGATGTCTAGTTGATCCTAGCAAAAATTCACATTGATATGAAATCAAGATGGCCACCAAAGCTAAAAATAGATTTTTAAAAAACCACTACTTCTTGAAATTGTTCAATTTTTATACACCAGTTTTAAAATATTAATTTGGTACTGTGCAGGTCATACTGTTTTCCCCTTGTATAAGTGGCCATGTGATTTCCACACCACATATATTGTTTTACTGGACCTATGTTTATGAAAGTCTACAGGATCATCATGTTAATTCCTCAAATTCTACATAAAATTATCAAATCAATAAATTTGTAATTACATTTTTATAGAATGTTTAGCTCACCTGAGCACAAGGGTGAGCTATGTGACCACCCTTCGTCCATCGTCTGTTGTCAACATTTAGCTTGTTTACATGATAGAGGCTACATTAGCCAAACTTACACAGTTTTTTTAGCTCAACTGATCAGAGATCAGCGGAGCTTATGCCGTGGTGCGGTGTCCGTCGTCCGTCCATCTGTCCGTCCATCTGTAAACTTTTATTTGTAGCGACTACTCCTCTGAAACTACTGGATGGATATTCATGAATCTTTACAGAAATGTTGCCCATAAAGTCTAGTTGATCCTAGCAAAAATTCATGTTGATGTGAAATCCAAGATGGCCGCCAAAGCTAAAAATAGAGTTTTTAAATACAAGTTTGTAGCGACTACTTCTTGAAAACTATAAGTGATATTGATATGGGACTTTTTCTTAAATGATCAGCATGACATGATGTTGGTCCTTGTCAAAAATCGTTTTGATTATACATTAAACATGGCTGCCAGCGGCCATCTTTGTTTACGTAGAGTTATATAGTAAAAACTTGTAGCGACTACTTCTCTGAAACTACTTGGCGGATTTTCATGAAACTTTACAGGAATGTTGCTGTTATTGTCTTATTGATCCTAGCAAAATTTCAGATCGGCCAGAAATTCAAGATGGCCGCCACAGCTAAAAATAAGTTTTTAAAAAATAAGTTTGTAGCGACTACTTCCTGAAATCAAAATCAATCAGTAGAGCTTCAAGGTCATTGACCTCTTGTTAAAAAATAAGTTTGTAGCGACTACTTCTTGAAAACTATAAGAGATATTGATATGGGACTTTTTCTAAAATGATCAGCATGACATGATGGTTATCCGAGTTGAACATTATTTTGATTCGACGTTAAACATGGCTGCCAGTGGCCATCTTTGTTTACATAGAGTTATATAATGAAAACTTGTAGCGACTACTGCTCTGAAACTACTTGATGGATTTTCATGAAACTTCACACGAATGTTGCTCTTGATGTCTAATTGATCTTAGCAAAATTTCATGTCGGCCGGAAATTTCAAGATGGCCGCCATGGCTAAAAAAAGATTTTCAAAAAATAAGTTTGTAGGGACTACTTCTTCAAAACTATAAGAGATATTGATTTTGGACTTTTTCTAAAATGATCAGCATGACATGATGGTTATCCGAGTCGAACATTATTTTGATTCAATGTTAAACATGGCTGTCAGCGGCCATCTTTGTTTACATAGAGTTATATAATAAAAACTTGTAGCGACTACTCTCTGAAACTACTTGACGGATTTTCATGAAACTTCACAGGAATGTTGCTCTTGATGTCTAATTGATCCTAGCAAAATTTCAGGTCGGCCGGAAATTCAAGATGGCCACCACGGCTAAAAATAGATTTTCAAAAAACAAGTTTGTAGCGACTACTTCCTGAAATCAAAATCAATCAGTAGAGCTTCAAGGTCATTGACCTCTTGTTTATTTATATTTTTTTTTTTTTTTTTTTAACCAGGTGAGAGACCTAGGGCCATCCTGGCCCTCGTGTTATTTTTCTTGTCTGGTTGTTAATGTTGGTTAAGCCGAAACTAATCATTAATTATTGCTGAGTAGTTTGTTTTGTTTGTTCATATAGAGTATATATATTATAAAATGTAAACATAGATGTTGATGCTATATAATTCTATGCACGCAGGTCGACTTGTTGATGCCAAACGTAGGAGAGATTATTGGTGGGTCCATGAGAATCTGGCAGTACGAGGAGTTGATGGAAGGATTCAAGCGTGAAGGCATCGACCCTACCAACTATTACTGGTACACAGATCAGGTAGGTGTCCGCTATTACCAATCATAAGGCATCGATCCTACCAACTATTACTGGTACACAGATCAGGTAGGTGTTATGCTATTACCAATCATTTTAACATGCTGGTATTCTTTCTTCATTAATGTGTTCAAACTTCAAAGAATTTAATTTATTCATCAATATTTTATTATGAACTTGTTCGTGGGCAAGACACTTTCCCTTAGCCTCGTCCGTCGGATGGGGACGTAAACCGCGCTGTCCCGTGTATCGGTCTATCCTCCGGGCACATTAAAGAACCATAGGAATCTATTTGATAAGAGTAGGGCACAGTTCCCTGATTCTTATTTGTCCTTCCCCTCTCTCTGGGGTGGCTCTAAATAACCTATACTGTGTTGATGAGCCGTTAAACAACATTCAATTCAGTTATTATTAACTTAGCATTTTTGTTGCCCAAAAAGGGTGAATTATCAGTTGCCAACAGAACTGTGTGTCAGTCTGTTCATTTGTCCGTCCGTCTGTTCGACTTTCATTTATGTATATCTTCTTCATTACTTGCAGGATTTTCACCAAACTTCACCAGCATGTTCCTTATATGCATCTAACATCATATGCAAAATTTCGAATCCCTGTGACCTACTTTGGACAAAATATAGGTCACATCTGCTCTCCACCATGACATGCGTATCTTGACTCTTCCTTGCAGGATTTTCACCAAATTTCACCGCAGTATTCCTTATATGCATCCATCATAATGTTGTGCAAAATTGGGTCGCTGTGACCTACTTTGGACAAAATATAGGACATGTCCGGTCTCAGCTACGACATGCATCCTCCACTGTTAATGAAAATAATATTAAGTACATGTAAAAAATGAACATCTCATGGGATTGACATTGGTGATGGTCAATTAAAAAATCTGGAGAACTTTACCATAGGGCTCGAAATGCAGGCCTTTTGTGACCTTCTTTATCTTCTTATGTGTCTACTTTCAGCGTCGGTTTGGCTCATGTCCACACGGTGGGTATGGTTTGGGACTCGAGAGATTCCTATGTTGGATCCTCAACAGATACCACATCCGAGAAGTCTGTCTGTATCCCAGATTCATCGAAAGGTGTCGGCCTTGAACAAAATTCCCCGACTCTATGGTGCAGTGTCAGGCGGATTTTTGATACAATACAAAAAAGTGCTTTCAATCTTTTTATTTAATTAATTTTTTTTAGAAAATAATAAGGGAACATCTTAGCTGGTGTTGTGATCTGTCTTTCAGCTGGAATACATGATTCTGATTTGTCAGTCACATGTGATGTTGTTTTCTTGTTGGTGCTTAAAGGGACACTGTCTGTATGTTAGCAGATATTGAGTTTAACTAAATAAAGTTTTATTTATTGTTTGAAAACAATGCGGTTGCGCAATATTTACATTTTCTGCTGATCATGTGACATCCATTAGTGCATTGTCTATATAGTAGATCTTGCGTAATACATCTGGCCCGTTTATGTCAGTTAGGAGCGCGCTCGACAATTGCGCACTCGGCCTATTATTACAGGCGAGTGTAATTTTATTGTGGACTACGAGTTCAACCCCACAAAGTGCTAGTTCTTTTCTCTTTTTTTGGTATCACTATAGAATTTTGTGAATCTTGTCTTTATTAAGTAAACCTTCAGTGATGATTGGTGTGTAATGTTAGTGCACATAATCATTTTGTGTTTTATAAGCCAAAAGTTACGGACATTGTCTCTTTAAAAAGCATCACATGACCATATGTTTGTTTGACTACATCATACGATAGGTTAAAATAAACAAAGAAATAATACATGTGTTCTGATTTGTGTTAATTGAATGTAACTGTTAATCATAAAAGGGTTTATTTGAAAACATTAATAATATATCAGTACACATGGAAGCAGATTTGTGCAGAGTACTTGCTCCTGTGAAACTACGCCTTTTATCTGTATAAAAATGAGATTTTATTTATGTTTTGATCAGTTTTGCAATCATGATACTTTGTTTTTGTCCCACATACATCGAGGATATTTGTTGGTTAGGATTTATTTTCATCTCAAAGTGAGAAAACTTACATTTTCACTCGTGCTTTATATTCTATTTATTATATACTTTTTATCATGCAACACTACCAAACTGTTTCAAACGGAAAATAATGTTTCGTTCCGACAGTTCCCCTTTAAAGTATTAGAGGATAAATATAGTAATGCCAGCGCATGAGGCGATTTACATATATTTAGTGTGCAGGGAATATAATTCTAAACTTTGATACGAATTATGACTGTTATAAGCAAATGTAGAAAACAGTAGTTCCATTTTTCCCGGCAGTGAGAATATAAGTTCTTATATTCTCACTGTGAAAATATAAACAATGAGAATATAAGGTTTATTCTAACCGTACAATCCACTATTTCTCTTTGAAGTCTATAATAAATGTATATCTGCAAAGAAGTCACAAATTGGAATAACAGTGATACTGAGGTGGAGTAGTTGTATTAGTGGCCATGTCAGTACAATATCTGATCAGAGTATACAGAGACCAACGGATATTCACATGAACGATTTCATGTACGCAGAAAATCCAGCAATCTTTATGTTCATCTTTTCACATGGATACTGGTAATATTGAATTTACGTAAAAATGCCATTCACTCAAATTCATGTTCAGTTAACATAGAAATACCATTTACCAGCATCATATCCAATTTTGTTGCATACATGTCGTTCACTAAAAATGCATGTTCATTTTATACAGGAACAATTTACATTGAAACACTGTTCAACAAAATTCATGGAAAAAGTAACTTAAAGGAAATGTAGCGCCACAGCCAAACTATCTTTATTATTGAGAGTTCTGAAAAAAATGAATAAAGGTGAAAGAATTTCCAAAATCGGATGATAAACAAAGAAGTTATGATTATTTGAAGGTTCTTTTGAAACGGATATGGAAGCCGCCAATTTGAGAGCTATGACATCACAGTTCTAATGACCATATATGGAATATTTATAAATATGAAAAATTACTGATTAATAGGAAAAAATTACAGCTATTTTATGAAAAATATGTATACTTAATGGCAATAATGCTTTATATTACCAGTAAAGGAGTTTGCATTCATTTGCAGCGACTTTCTTTTCTTAAATGATTTTGTTAATTCCATATATGGCAGTTTGGAACTATGACGTCATAGTTCTAAAAATGTCGGCTCTCATATTCGTTTTAGAACAAACTTTAAATGGTCATATCTTTTTTGTTTATCATCTGATTTTGATAATTCTTTCACCTTTTTCCAAGTTTTTCAGAACTCTCAGTAATAAAGCTTGTTTGGCTGTGGCGCTACATTCCCTTTAAAATTAATTTTTAAGCAGTTTGAGGTGAACACTTAGTTTAAATGTGAAAATTATTTCTAATTTTCCATCTTCCAACATCAAATTGTTACCCTTAACCCGCTACATGTATATAATGGACTGTTCTTTCTTTGAATTAGGACCATTCCAGTTATGTAACAATGAGGTGTTTTGGGGAAAATGACTAATCAGCAGATGGACATTGTAAACCCTGATCAGCCTGCAAGTTACTTGCAGGCTGATCTGGGTTAACAATGGACACGAAGGCTGTTATAGTCGTGGTTAAGGGTTAAAACTAAAAAAAAAATGCTTAAATTCTAGTATTGTCAGTTAGCATTGATGCATTGAATGCTTCAATTGTGTAAAATTCATGGTTACATAAGTTATGTTTGCTGTAAACTTGCGTCATATCAATATGTCTTTTGGTACTAAAACAAATCAACTGTAATATACAACTTCACCACATGTTCGTGACCAAAACTCTCAGCTATGAATTTATTTGTTCTGTTTTGCATATCTGGAATAAAAATGGCAAAGGATATAGGGCAGTTGTTGAATGAAATTGTGTCCAAATTCTTATACATTATTCATGCTGGTAGTTCAGTTTATTATGCCCCAAATGCCCCAAACAGGGACGTAGATGTGTCTGAAATGACGTGTACGGTAGTCACACTGGATTTATTGAGCACTAGTGGAGTCAATGTGCATGCTGTATTTTTAGCTCTACTGATCAGAGATCAGCAGAGCTTATGCCGTGGTGCGGCGTCCGTCTGTCCGTAAACTTTTATTTGTAGCGACAACTCCTCTGAAACTACTGGATGGATATTCATGAAACTTTACAGAAATGTTGCCCATAAAGTCTAGTTGATCCTAGCAAAAATTCATGTTGATGTGAAATCCAAGATGGCCGCCAAAGCTAAAAATAGAATTTTAAAATACAAGTTTGTAGCGACATGATGTTGATTCGTTTTGATTCAACGTTAAACATGGCTGCCAGCGGCCATCTTTGTTTACATAGAGTTATATAGTAAAAACTTGTAGCGACTACTCCTCTGAAACTACTTGACGGATTGTCATGAAATTTCACAGGAATGTTGCTCTTGATGTCTAGTTGATCCTAGCAAAATTTCAGGTCGGCCGGAAATTCAAGATGGCCGCCACAGCTAAAAATAGATTTAAAATAAATAAGTTTGTAGCGACTACTTCTTCAAAACTATAAGAGATATTGATATGGGACTTTTTCTAAAATGATCAGTATGACATGATGTTGGTCCTTGTCGAAAATCGTTTTGATTTGACGTTAAACATGGCTACCAGCGGCCATCTTTGTTTACATAGAGTTATATAATGAAAAATTGTAGCGACTACTCCTCTGAAACTACTTGACGGATTTTCATTAAACTTCACATGAATGTTGCTCTTGATGTCTTATTGATCCTAGCAAAATTTCAGGTCGGCCAGAAATTCAAGATGGCCGCCACAGCTAAAAATAGATTTTTAAAAAATAAGTTTGTAGCGACTACTTCTTGAAAACTATAAGTGATATTGATATGGGACTTTTTCTAAAATGATCAGCATGACATGGTGTTGATCCTAGTCAAACATTATTTTGATTCGACGTTAAACATGGCTGCCAGTGGCCATCTTTGTTTACATAGAGTTATATAATGAAAACTTGTAGCGACTACTCCTCTGAAACTACATGACGGATGTTCTTGAAACTTCACAGGAATGTTGCTCTTGATGTCTAGTTGATCCTAGCAAAATTCAAGATGGCTGCCATGGCTAAAAATAGATTTAAAATAAATAAATTGTTAGCGACTACTTCTTGAAAACTGTAAGTGATATTGATATGGGACGTTTTCTAAAATGATCAGCATGACATGTATTTGATCCTTGTCGAAATTTATTTTTATGCGACTTTAACATAGCCACTAGCGGCCATCTGTGTTGACATAGATTTATATAGTAAAAACATATAACAACTACTCCTCTGAAACTACTTGACGAATTTTTATGGAACTTCACAGGAATGTTTCTCTTGATTCTAATTGATCCCAGAATTTTTTTAGGTCGGCCTAAAAGTCAAGATGGCCGCCATGGCTAAAAACAGATTTTAAAAAAAAGTTTGTAGCAACTACTTCTATAAAACTGTAAGTGACATTGATATGGGACTTCTTCTAAAATGATCAGCATGACATGATGTTGATCCTTGTCGAAAATTATTTTGATTCGACATTAAACATGGGCGCCAGTGGCCATCTTTGTTTACATAGAGTTTGTATAGTAAAAATTTGTAGCGGCTACTCCTCTGAAACTACTTGACGGATTTTCATGGAACTTCACAGGAATTATGCTCTTGATGTCTAGTTGGTCCTAGCACAATTTCAGGTCCCCCGGAAATTCAAGAAGGCCACCACGGCTAAACATAGATTTTTAAAAACAAGTTTGTAGCGACTACTTCTTGAAAACTGTAAGTGATGTTGATATGGGACTTTTTCTGAAATGATCAGCATGACAAGATATTGAACCTTGTCGAAAATTATTTTGATTCAACATTGAACATGGCTACCAGTGGCACATTTTTATGAAACTTCACAGGAATGCTGATCTAGCTATCAAAATCTATTCGTCATTGACCTCTTGTTTTTATTCATTTGCAGTGATTTTCTTCGTTTTAAATGATATTTATCAATATTCCATATATGGTAATATGGAACTATGATGTCATAGTTCTAAAAATGGCGGCTCCCATATTTTTTTTAGAACAACCTGTAAATGGTCATATCTTTTTAGTCTATCATCCGATTTTGATAATTCTTTCACGTTTTTCTAAGTTTTTCAGAACTTTCAATAATAGTGTTTGTTTGGCTGTGTCGCTACATTCCCTTTAATGTCTAATTGATCCTAGCAAAATTTCAGATCGGTCAGAAGTTCAAGATGGCCGCCACAGCTAAAAATAGATTTTTAAAAAGAAAGTTTGTAGCGACTATTTCTTGAAAACTATAAGTGATGTTGATATGGGACTTTTTCTAAAATGATCAGCATGACATGATGGTTATCCGAGTCAAACATTATTTTGATTCGACGTTAAACATGGCTGCCAGTGGCCATCTATGTTTACATAGAGTTATATAATGAAAACTTGTAGCGATTACTCCTCTGAAACTACTTGATGGATTTTTCATGAAACTTCACACGAATGTTGCTCTTGATGTCTTATTGATCCTAGCAAAATTTCAGGTCGGCCGGAAATTCAAGATGGCAGCCATGGCTAAAAATAGATTTTCAAAATACAAGTTTGTAGCGACTACTTCTTGAAAACTCTTAAGTGATATTGATAAGGGACTTTTTCTAAAATGATCAGCATGACATGATGTTGGTCCTTGTCAAAAATCTTTTGATTTGATGTTAAACATGGCTGTCAGCGGCCATCTTTGTTTACATAGAGTTATATAATGAAAACTTGTAGCGACTACTCCTCTGAAACTACTTGACGGATTTTCATTAAACTTCACATGAATGTTGCTCTTATGTCTTATTGATCCTAGCAAAATTTCAGGTAGGCCGGAAATTCAAGATGGCTTAAAATAATTTTTCAAAAAACAAGTTTGTAGCGACTACTTCCTGAAATCAAAATCAATCAGTAGAGCTTCAAGGTCATTGACCTCTTGTTATTCAAGGGAATGAAGTAAATAAAAATGTCCAATAATTTTGGCGGAGTTATGCCCCTTTTCATAAAACTTGAACCTGCAACCTAACCAAGCTCATAACATGGCAGGCGACAAAAGTATTCCGTGGAACACCTAGTTTCGCCGATGTGTAGGCACAGGCCTACCGTGCCTAAAGGCAGTTATGCCATTGCCTACCACTGAAGGGTGAGGTCAGGGCTTTCTTTTGTTTTTGAGTAACGGGAGAAATTTTAAAAGCGGGTGGATAGTTTATAGTTCTTCCTTTTGTTGTTGTAGACAGGTTACTGCCAGAAGTAGTAGGATCATCTAACCGAAGTTGGAGGGTAAATCACCCGCTTACCGGTTATAAAGGAAAGCCCTGTGAAGGGGCATAGTTTTCCATGGATTGTGACGGAGACTCTTCAGATTGTTACGAACAATTACAGGATGGTTCACTATGATACCAAGATGTCCGTGTTGATTTAGCATAAATGTATTTATTTTCTTAAAACTTCCTTGTTAGTCTTCCTCCGACAGTTTTCTGCGGATTGTTTCCTAATTTAACAAGATGGTTCAGAATAGAATAGTTTTTATTCTCCAATTATGGGTCATCACTGACGGACATGTAAATCAAAATTAACGTGTAGCTAGTACAAATAATATATAAAATAACAAAAACTTGATTCTGATTGTGAGAAAAACAAAAAAGTATAATATAATAGTAAAAAAAGATGTAACACAAATGTTGCTAAGAGGAATATATTGGTTGGTCATAACAGTTAGTGTGACTGCAGTTACAACCCTTTTGTCTTGGATGTAACTGTGGTGTAATGGTCAGTAAACCAGGGATCGTGCTACTTCACAGTGGGTTTTTTATGCCTAATTTGGGGCCGAATCACAATGCCAAAAAGTAGACATTTTTCACAATTATATCCAAAAAATTCACAATCTGAAGAAAAAAAAACGTTTTTTTTTTTTTTTTTAGGTTAAATACAGACCAGTAAGGATACTAGTCTTAATATAAGCTGGTGTTAAAACTAGTTTGTATTTACCAAAAACAAAACTTAAAACCAAGGGATATTAAACTGTGAAATTAAAAGGGAAAAAGTTTCTTTTTCTTTTGTTATAATATTTCACAATTTTCACAATTTTTAGAAAAATGCTGCTATTTTTCACAATTGCACAGGCACGTGTGTGTGTGTGTAATTCTAAGGTTTATAGTCCGTCCGCCAACGAACACGTCAGGGTATACCTGACGCGATGGGCACAATAGAGTCTGGACTTAATGGCAAAGGCACAGGCTGCAATAACAAAACACATAAAAAAAACACCGCTTCATTCCTTCATGTTTTTGCACGCAATATGACCTATTTATGTGTCGACGTGCCGTAAAACACCATTCATTCAGGGATCGTGTGTTCTATCCCAGCCAGGACAGAATTCTGACTAATCCTCAGAATAGCTGAGAAGAATTTTACAGACCTGACCAGTTCTTCGGACAAGACTTTAAACTGAGGTCTGCCCGCTAAAATGCCCAGTGCAATATAAAACACACCCACTTTAGTCTTCAATCTTTATCTAGAAATGTGCATATTGATTAGTGTTTGAGAATCTGGCCATTGCCTACCCCGCTGGGGTATGACCCACAAGTCAAATACTAAAATATGTTGCATCTTTTAATATCCAAGTATTGATAATAGGTTGATACAAGTATTTCAAGAAAAACCTTAGTGTATTTAAACGGATGACCCTTGCCCTTAGCCTCGTTCAAATGATGACCCTGTGGTCAAATCTGGTCCCACCTCGGGGTCACAGTTTTACATATAATTATACAGGAAACTCTTTATAAAAAAAACATTGTTCTTTGATACTTCAAAAGTTAAAGGTCTAATATTTTGCATGTAGCATAAGTTTATTGTCAGATACCGAGTTTGTTTAAATGATTTCCCTGGGGTCAAATTTGGTCCCGCCCCAGTGTCACGTTTAACAGAGTAATTTTGAAAAATCTTCTCTTCTGGAACTACAAGAGCTAGAGGTATAATAGTTTTTATGTAGCATAAGCCTATGGTCCTCCACCAAGTGTTCAAATGGTAAACCCTGGGGTCAGTTTGGCTCAGCCCCAGGGATGCATGTTTAACTTATATAGGGATGCACTTAAAAGGTCTCCACAAGGCAAGCTCTGGTATATTGCATGCAGCATAAGTTTATGGTCTTCTTTAAAGTTTTTTATAATGATGGCACTGGGGTTCAAATTCCGGCTCAGCCCCAGGTGAAACAGTTTTACATTGAGAAATACTTTAAAAAACATTCTCTGAAACTACAACAGATTGAGATGTATTATTTTGCATGTAGAATGTTTTGTTTGAATGGCGACCCAGTACTAAATTTGCCCTTCCATATGGGTTACAGTTCTACATAGACATAATAATTCGGGGTGGGGGAATGAAAACCTCTGAACTTATCAGACCTCTTTTTATCTCATCCACTTCTGTAAATGTTGTAAGTGGTCTACGCTGGACAAGGTTATCAGGTGAGCGATTTATGGTCATTTGGTCCTCTTGTTTTTGCTTGTTACTATTTGTTAGTTATATTGCCCCAATTGTCCATTTATAGTATAATTAAAGAAGAAACGTGAGGTCATGTGGATGCTCACCTGTCTAACAATGGCTCGTATAACATGTGAAGGGTTCAGGAGGATCAAGATGGGCAGCCAGATATTTCTGATTTTCCAAACTTTTCCCAGATGTTATTGAATTGAATTGGGGTTTTAAGGCGCACCAACACATGAAAAGGTTATATGGCGCCTAACAGGCATGAACATGCCAGGCTCATCTTCCATGTACATCGAGATAAAATATGGAAAAAGGGCCTAGAACCTTCTCACCCTGAACTGCAGAGTTGCTGCAAATTCTATCGTAGAAACTCCATTTACGCTGGAGCCACGTTATTGTTTTTCTGCCAAAATGGACATGAACAAAAAATGATAAAATGAACATGAATTTGGGGGGATTCTACCCCTCTGCCTACCCCTCCAAAAGGATCTGCAGTGGCCCTATTCTTTGCCCCGTGACCAAACGGGGCCCCCGAGAACCACACGGGGATTATTGAAATAAACTGCAAGTATGGTGAAGACGAATAACAGTGCTGCCTAATGGGTCATTATATGCTAAGGTTTTATGTGAAAAGCATTTTTCTACTAGTCGGATCAATATGACCTCGACCTTTGACCTACTGACAAAAAAACACGTCGATAGCACTTGTTGTTTAACCAAAATCACTTTGTATAAAGTTTCAAGAGTGCATGTATTGAAAGAATTGTTCATGATCAGGTCACACTGACTTTGATATTTGACCTTAAGATAACATCAGTAGGGGTCGTGGTTGCAAAAATGATACTAGTTGTATATACGTTTCACGATTGTAGGTAAATTAAAAATTACAGCGCAGAAGGCCTTTTCACGATCGGGTTACTGTGACCTTGATATCTGACATATTAATAAAAATTGTAGTCGTTGTTTTAACATGGGTACGATTTCTGTACAATTTGAAGTTGGTATGTTTAATAGTTACAAGTTAAGGGGTAAACTGTTTCTCAGGATTAGGTTATTGTCAGTCGATTTGACCCGATAGCAATAGGCTTTCTCTCACCAAGGGCAGTTTGCCTTGGACGTTTAATGAGTGTGCGTGTTATACTTCAGGAGTTATCATGTGGAATGCGTCTGTCCGTATGAGGTGTCATGGTGACCTTGACCTTTGATCTACTAATCCAAGAAATTGGTTTCCTCCTCTCACCAATGGCAGTGCCTATATACAATTTCATGAATAGCTCTACTGGCCGAAGGCCAGCAGAGCTTATGGGATGACGAGTTGTCCGTCGTCCGTCGTTAACTTTTGTCTTGTTACTACCATAGGGCCTTCATTTTTCATTCGATCTTTACCAAACTTTAACAGGTTGTTAATATCAATGAAAGCTCGGACAAGTTCGAAAACCAGCCAGATCGGAATGATTTCACTGGAGTTATGGCCCTTGTTTTGCTAAAAAATGCCATATTAAGCCTTGTGAACACTCTAGCACCTGCATTTATTATTTGATCTTTACCAAACTTGCACAGATTGTTTATATCTATGAAAGCTCGAACAAGTTTGAAAACCAGCCAAATCGGATCAGTAACACTGGAGTTATGGCCCTTGATTTTTCTGGAAATTGCTGTTTTCTGCCTTGTGAACGCTCTAGCACCTTCATTTATTATTTGATCGTTACCAAACTTGCAAAGATTGTTAATACCAATTATAGCTTGGACAAGTTCGAAAATCGGCTGAATTTGATCAGTTACACCGGAGTTGTGGCCCTTGTTTTACTGAAAAATGGCATTTTCTGCCTTGTGAACACTCTAGCACCTTCATTTATTATTTGATCGTTACCAAACTTGCAAAGATTGTTAATACCAATTATAGCTTGGACAAGTTCGAAAATCGGCTGAATTTGGTCAGTAACACCGGAGTTGTGGCCCTTGTTTTACTGAAAAATGGCATTTTCTGCCTTGTGAACACTCTAGCACCTTCATTTATTACTTGATCTTTACCAAACTTCCACAGATTGTTAATATCAATAAAAGCTCGAACAAGTTCGAAAACCATCTAAATCAGATCAGTAACACCGGAGTTATGGCCCTTGTTTTTCTGGAAAATGCTATTTTCTGCCTTGTGAACACTCTAGGGCCTTCAATATTAATCGGATCTTTACTTAACTTTGCCAGTGTCTTTATATCAATGAAAACTTTAACAAGTTTGAAAACCGGCAAGATTGATGTAATTTCAACGGAGTTATGACCCTTGTTTTGCTGAAAAATGCCATATTAAGCCTTGTGAACACTCTAGCACCTTCATTTATTATTTGATCTTTACCAAACTTGCACAGATTGTTATTATCAATGAAAGCTCGGACAAGTTCAAAAACCAGCTAGATCGGACCATTAACAGCGGAGTTATTGCCCTTGATTTAGTTAAAAGTGCTATATTTTGCCTCGTTAATTCGATAGGGCCTTCATCTTTCATTTGATGTTTACAAAACTTTACCTGATTGTTTATATCAATGACAGCTCAGACAATTTCGAAAACCAGCCAGATCGGACCAGTAACGGATGAGTTATGGCCCTTGATTTAGTTAAAAATGCTATATTTTGCCTCGTTAAGATTATAGAGCCATCATTTTTCATGCGATCTTTATGAAACTTTACGAGATTGTTCATATTAATGAAAGCTCGGTTAAGTTCGAAAAACAGCCAGATCGGACCAGTAATAGTGGAGTTATGGCTCTTCATTTAGTTAAAAATCCTATATTTTGCCTCGTTAAGACGATAGGGCCTCATCTTTCATCCGATCTTTAAGAAACTTATCAGATTGTTAATATCGATGAAAGCTTGGACGAGTTCGAAAACCATCCAGATTGGACCATTTACATCGAAGTCATGGCCCTTGATTTTCTGAAATATGCTATATCGTGGCCTCATTAAGATGAAAGGGCCTTTATTTGGCCGGATTTCATTGAAACTTTGCAGGGATGATCAGTACCAAGCCTAGTTGTACATAGTCACCGTGTTCCAGTTGAATGATTTTGGCAGAGTTATAGCCCTTTAAAGGTTTTAATACACAAACTTTGTTCTTACTAGTTCTCCTGAATCCCTGGCCGGATTAAACGTAACTTTTTAGGGATGATCGATTCTTTATCTAGTTGTGCACTTCATCGCCGTGTTCCGGTTGAATGATTTTTGGTGGAGTTAGGGCCCTTTAAAGGTTTTAATACACAAACATTGTTCTGACTAGTTCTCCTGAACCTCTGGCCGGATTTAAACGAAGCTTTTTAGGGATGATCAATTCCATATCTAGTTTTGCAAATCATTGGCGTATTCCGGTTAAATGATTTTTTTTGGCAGAATTATGTCCCTTTATAGGTTTTAATACACAAACTTTGTCTGATCTACTTCTCCTGAACCCCTCGCCAGATTTCAATGAAACTTTGCAGGGATGATCAGCACCAAGCCTAGTTGGGCTTGTCCCGGTTTACAGATATTTGGCAGAGTTATGGCCCTTTAAAGGATTTTGATACAACAATTTTTTTCGGGCTAGTTCTCCTGAACCCCTTGCTGGATATAGACGAAACTTGACAAGGATGATCAGTATCAAGCCTAGTTGTGCATATCATCGCCATATTTCGGTTGAATAATTTTTGGCAGAGTTGTGACCCTTTAAATGTTTTAATACACAAACTTTGTCCAGATTAGTCTCTTCTGAACTCTTTGCCAGATTTCAGCGAATCTTGGCGAGAATGATCAGTACTAAGACTAGTTGCACCTATCATTGCCATGTTCTGGTTGAATTATTTTTGAAAGACTTATGGCCCCTTATACATAAACTTTATCTTGAGCCAGTAGAGCGTCCACAGGCCCTCTTGGGCCTCTTGTTTTAGGTATTCTACTCCTGGAGTTACCGTTTAGAATATGTATGTCCATATAAGAGTATGGTGACATTGACCTTTAACCTAATGACCCCAAAGTAATAGAGCTCCGCCTCTCATCAAGGGTAACGTACCTATACAGTTTCTTGAGCAGAAGATTATATTTATAGAGTTATCGTGCTGAATGCACAGTTCCGTATGAAGACCTGGTGACTGCCATTTGACCTAGTAAACACAAAAGCAGCAGGGTTTCTCCTCTGACAAAGGGCAATTTTGACGTTCAGGAGGATGGGTGTTGCGAAGTTATCGCTAGGAATGTATATTGCCACATGAGGTCATAGTGACAATGACCTTTAAACTACTGACAAAAAAAGTGTTTCAAATTCCATAAGGGTGGATGTTTTTTGTTCTTAATGCATATTTCCATATTAGTGATGATGGCCTCATGGTGACCTTGATATTTGTCTGAGAGACACCAAATACAATAGGTTCCATCTCTCCTAAAATGCAGTTTCATAATGGTGGATGTTATGCTTACGCATACTGACATTTCGAAATTTTCAAATTCATCACTGATATTCGGCAGGTGCCCTCCTGATTTTTCAGGACTTCATCCGCGGTGCTGTAATTCGGTGTGCATATAATCCTAATACATACAAACCTTTGAAATAGAAATATAAAACACACATTTGAGGAAAGTTTGGTGCTTTTGTCCGGCGTGTCTACTAGACTGGGTCTTAAAACCTGGGTTTAAGCCTGGGTTTTGGTTCCCAGCTATATATATGCAAATCACCTGACCGGACTACTTTTCCCCACATAATTCCAAGCGCCAAACACGAGAGATGATACTAGTATCGATCGAGGGCGAGAATGATGCTTACAAAGTTGTCGTGCAGACTTTATTTCCATATAAGGTCAAGGCGCCTTTGACCTACTGACCCCAAAAACAATAGTTCTCCTTTTACCAAGGGCAATATACCTATGAAATTGCATGGCTCCTTTCAAAGTTATCGCGCGAAATGTGGGTTTCTGTATACGGTCTTAACGACCTTGACATTTGAACCCAAACGCTTAAGGCGTATTCTATCACCCAGGACAATGTACTTTTCAAAAGTGGTTGTTGTGGTTTGAAAGTAATCGGGGTGGAATGCGTATTTACATATACGGTAATAGTGACCTTGACCTACGGACTTTTCTAAGAGTCGGGTTATATAAAACCTAACATCTCCTTGTCTCTGATCCTAAAAACAATATAATTCCTTCTGTTACCAAGGGCACAATATAAGTTTCAGAAGTGTAGGTGTTATGGTTGATGGAATGCATATTTCCATATACGATCATGGAGACATTGACCTTTGACCTATTGACCCCATCTACAATAGGGTTCCTTCACCAAGACCAATGTATGAAATTGCATGAGTGAGTGTTCAGACAAGTCATCGAGTACATATGAGATTAGCTTCTTAGGTTTAACTTATTTGTTGATGTATACATGAACATTTCTGTGTTTTTTCTTATTACACCTATATACGCTTTCTCAAATGTAAGGGGCTAACTCGGCGAGGATTATTTTTATTTACACTGTCCTGCTGTTTAGGGATGATGACAAAGTAATAGTGAGGTTTGGTGCACCCTTGAACCGTTTTAAACTCCCCGGTGGTCCGTTTTGCCACCGACCGTTCCAATGCGGTACCCCTGTTATCAACCCTTATATGTTTTTTTTACTGAACTTTTGTATGTAATCATCTTTGAGTTGTAATACTTGTTGGAGTGACTGTATTCTGTAAATGCTACTCTTCCTTTTGGACTTATAACCTTTTCTTTCTACATGTTTGATCTTAAAAATCACCAAGTAAACATAAGAAAGGACGGTGTAGATTGCCAATCGGTTCGATCGAGTTGCCCCGTTATCTTTTGGACGTCTGTCAAGATTTGTGTTAGCGCGTAGTCAGACGATTTACAGACCCTTCATCTGAAGGGAACTTAAGAGGGTCTGTGAATCTGGACTAGTTTAAAGGCCGACATTACTTAAAAACATATATATTGAAACGTAAACTAAAGGTAATGGAAGTCGGGAGATCAATAAAAGATACTTAATACAAAATTCATATCCATTACCTCGTGTTCCATGAAAATATGCACGTATGTATAACCTTGAAAGGTTTACAGCACATATAGTGTTGACACTAACAGGTTTACAGCACATATAGTGTTGACACTAACAAGTTTACAGCACATATAGTGTTGACACTAAAAAAACTTAGATAAACAAAAACACATTAAACGTTAAGAAGACCACGATTTAATAGGTTGCCAGCACATCAGTCAATAGGTAGAACCGATGGATGCTCCCCGAAATGTATTCTCAACTTATCCTATGGCCTTGTCACCCAGCAGTTTTCAATTTGCAGTTCCATTAATAGTTTATAATCTAAGTATAAACTTACAAAGGGCAATAACCTATAATTTGAATGATGAAAGAGTTACCGTTCTTGCTCTCTGCACTCCACTTATTGCCCTCTATCATTGTGTGAAGTTTCATTGCAGTCCCATCATATATAAAATATACTGAAATCATATACTGAAATGAAAAAGAAACGCAGGGTGCGTATTTCTGCTATATATTGCATATACTGCACACTTGATTCCATATATATTCCAAGGAAATCCCAAGATGTTTTGTAAAAAAAATAAGTGCAGTTAGTTAGAGAAAGGACACAACTGTGATGTTGTAGACGTTTTAATCACAGTACACGTTGTAACAAGAAACTCATAAATGCTGAAGTTCCTCTTTGAAAAATTGAGCCAGTTCAGTACTGTATTTAATGTTAAGTGATTGCAACATTTAAAGCCTAAGTTTGCTCACCTGCTTGAGCCAAATGCGCATTCTGACGATAATGAAACTTTAAAGGGTTGGTGTGTTCAGTGCTGTTTAAACCTTCTTTCTAAAAGGACAGGCCTAATGTCGCCCTGAACCATTCGATTAGCAGTAGCATATTAAAGATACAATATATAGCGGAAATACGCACCCTGCGTTTCTTTTTCCTATCAGTATATATATATATATATATATGAAGATATGCTCCGGACAAAAATTCTAACTATGAAATTACAAAGTGCAATAACTCTAATTTGAATGATGACAAAGTTAGCCTACGGTTCTTGCACTCTGCACTTCCTCTCGTTGCCCTCTTTCATTGTATGAAGTTTCATTGTAGTCTCATCAGTAGTTTTCAAGATATGCTCCGGACAAAAGTGTGACGGACGGACAATAAGTTCTAAGTATAAAATTACAAAGGACAATAACTCTTAATTTGAATGACGACAGAGTTTCGGTTCTTGACTCTGCAATTCCTCTTGTTGCTCTCTGTCACTGTGTGAAGTTTCATTGTAGTCCCATCAGTAGTTTTCAAGATGTGCTCCGGACAAAAGTGTGACGGACGGACGGATGGACAAAGCGGCGACTATATGCTCCCCCGAAAATTTCGGGGAACATAAAAGCAAGAAATCGGTAGAACCGATGGATGTTCCCCGAATAAAGGTACACCTGTGGAATACAATCGGATGAAAAATTAGGAGTTGAGCCGACAAGCTTTATGTTTTTTAAAAATTGCATTAAAAAAACTCCGCCAATTTGTTAACCAGAATCTCCTGACAATATGCGCTACTGGACATCATATTGATTGTTTCTACGAAGTTTCATGACAATCTGGTAGAAAATGTAGGCAGAGTTGAGCGGAAATGATTTTTAAAAACTTCAAAGTCCCTTAACTCCGCCAGAAAATAATTCATTCACTCCAAATTTTACCTAAGATTTCCATATATCACAAAATAGCGCTACAATGACTGAAATGTTGATTAATTGTAATGGCATCGAATGCAAACATTTTGCGTAATTTTCGTAAAACTTTGAAGTTTAAATATCTGCCTTTTTGGTCTACGGAATTGATCGGGATAATCACTGTAGATTGTCTAAACATACATACACATGCACACCTTGTACATTTTTATCTTGCTTCTATTTGTGAAAAATACTTGAAAGAAATATCTAACCAGTATTTTTATAGGCTAAGATATCCAGTTATCCTTCTGTTATCGAAGATCAATCTCTACCCAGAGTCATTTGACTCATTTGACTCTGTCAACGTCAAAGAAAGTAGGCAATCTCCACGCAGAGTTATCGTTCCTTGCACTCACATTAAATGAGGAACGAGTGTACTCTGGGTAGAGATTGGAAAGTAGGGCGAACGGTTAGGTCACGTGATTATTCAAAAAAGCATATGCCGATGTTTATAATAAATCCTTTTGCGTGATCCTAGAAGATAGAATATAGACCTATATTCATTATTTAAGATGGGTTACAAATAAAACAAAATGTTACTAGTTTATATTTATTGGAATAAGCTGGCCATGGCTTCAACAATATAGTGTAAAATAATCAACTTCGAACATTTCAGGTAAATTCAATGTTCATAGTCCAAACTAAGTTTAAATTGAAACTGACCACTGTATAGTGTAAACCCTGGGAACAGATGTTCACAAAGACAAGTCTTAAAATTAAAAACTTCTTGCATAGAAAATAGCAAAGTTCTTAGAAGATTTTAACTACACTGTGCTGTGTCCGCGAAATACCACCACATGCCGCGTGGCACCAATATTTTCAAATTGTTTTTTTCTATAAGTTTAAAGTTTTAGTAATGTTCTGCTATCGAGCTTCGGTTTGAAATGTTTACATATGCGTATCGATTGATGAGACCAAAGTATGTATTATTTTGTAGACGGAATTGGTCGAGATAATATGTGAGTGCAAGGAACGATAACTCTGCGTGGAGATTGATCAACGATACGGGTTGAACGGTGTGATAAGTAAAGCAACCGAACGCGATGAGCTAAATCATTCGACCAATCAAAGACCGCGTTACATTGTGTATAATTATTTAGCCCGAACTCACTAAGCAATCAGCACGCAGAGTTATCGTTCCTTGCACTCACATATATCTCTGCAATCTCTTCCAGATGCCATTACATATGTATGTGTATGCAAGGAACGACAACTCTGGGTAGAGATATCTCTGCTAACTACTAAATTACAAGATTTTGGAAAAACCTGTTAAATTAGAATATTTTTGCCTGAAACTTATTTATTTCTTGTGTAGAATAGCTACACATTAGATGTTGCAAGATTTGAAATAATGCATGAAAACAATTTAGTTTTAATCGGGACTATTTTACTACAAAAAATAATACGCACTTAGGTCTCCTCAATCGATATGCATATGTAAACATTTCAAACCGAAGCTCGATAGCAGAAAATTACTAAAAAAAATAACTCGTAGAAAAACAATTTAAAAATATTGAATATAGGTGACCGTTGCGGATCACGCAAAATCATTTATTATAAACATCGTCATAACTATTTTGAATAATCATGTGTCCTAACCGTTCTCCCTACTTTCTTTGTCAAATAGTCAGAGATTTCCCAATAAGTGTCTCTTAATTCGTGTCCACCGCCTTTGAATTTACATTTCCGTCATTCCGTCGTTCCGTCACTCGTTTCGTTTCCGACCATTAACTTTAATATTTATAACCCGATCTTGATGAAAATGTAGGTCAAGTTATTTTACCAGCTAGATCACATCTATAATGCTGGAGTTATGACCCTTGGATTTTTGAAATTGATTTTTTTTGCGGTTTCTGCTCAATAAATTTTACTTTTATAATCCTATCTTGATGAAACTTTAGGACAATATTTAGGGCCATAATATCGAGGGCAAGTTCGATAACCAGCCAAGTCACATTTATAATGCCGGAGTTATGGCACTTGGATTTTTCAAATTCTACTTTCGTTTCAGACTAAGAACTTTAATATTTATAATCCGATCTTGGTGAAACTTTGGGATAATGATTATGGCTATACTATCTAGGTCAAGTTCGATAACCAGCCAGATCGCACCTATAATACCGGAGTTAAACTTTAGGACAATGTAGGCCAAGTTCGATAACCAGCCAGATTATAGTGATGGAGTTATGGTTCTTGGATTTTTCAAAATAGACTTTCGTTTCCGACCAATAACTTAAATATCTATAATCCGATCCTGTTGAAACTTTAGGACATTGTGTATAACCATACTATCTGGACCACCTTTGATAACCAGCCAGATTACACCTTTAATAGAGTTATGGCACTTGGCTTTTTCAAAATGGACTAGCTGTTCCGACCATATTTCCATTTTATATTTATAGTACGATCTTTATGAATTTTTAGGACAACGTTATGGACATATTATCTCAGCCAATTTTTTTTCTGCTGGCTTCCAAGCCATGTAGGAATACGTGATAATGATAGAGCTGATAGTGCTGCTGAGGCAGCATTAGGTTTACATATATCTAATGCCAAATTACCTTATACTGATTTTAAAAGTTGTATTAGCACATATATTCTTAACTCTTGGCAAGCCGCTTGGGATTGGTCAGAGAACAATAAACTCCATTCAATTAAACCGTTACTCGGAGAATGTCGTCCTTCTAGTAGACCCATTCGTCGAGAAGAAGTTGTTCTAGCCCGGTGTAGGATACGGCATACCCGTTATACTCATTCATATTTATTACAAGGTGAGCAATTACCACAATGTATACCCTGCTTTGCACCGTTAACGGTCAAACACATCTTGTTGGAATGTGTAGACTTTGATCCTTTGCGGCAAAGGTACTACAATGTTAAGACTACGAAAGAGTTATACTATATATTTTAGTTCCTGTAAAAAATCAGATTTTATAAATCATTATAATATGTTCTTATATATATATACTTGTTTATACACCCGTTGACGGGCATTTGTTGATTTACATATATAAATAGTTTATAATACTACCATATCATCCCTAATTTGTAAATAGTTTGATATTTATATATTTACATTACTTTTTAATTACTACTTCATTTCTTCATCTTTCATCAGTTTTTCGCACATTATGACCTATTTATGTGTCGACGTGCCGTAAAACATCATTCATTCATTCAGTTTTTGCGACAATATGACCTATTTATGTGTCGCGACAATATGACCTATTCATGTGTCGACATGCGGTAAAACACCATTCATTCATTACATTTTTGCGACAATATGACCTATTTATGCGTCGACGTGACGTAAAACACCCTTCATTCATTCATCTCAGCCAAGGTCGATAACCAACCACACTGCATTTATCATGCAAGAGTTGTTGTGGATTTTAAAAATTGGCAATTTTTGCGGTTTCCGCTCAATAACTAACATTTATAATCCCACTCTTGATGAAATATGAACAATTTTTATGTCTTGTTATCTCGACCAGGTTCGATAACCAACCAAATTGCACCTATAGTGCCTTAGTTATGGCCCTTGAAGATTTTTGCGGTTTCCGTTCAATAATGTTAACATTAATAATCCAATATTGATGAAACTTTAGGACAATGTTTATGGCCATAATATCCAGGCCACGCTTGATAACCAGACAGGCCGCACCTATCGTGATAGAGTTATGGACCTTGGATTTTTGAAAATAGAAGAGTTTTGCGGTTTCCGCTCTATATAATCCAATCTTAATAAAACGTGGGGTTAATGTTTATGGGCATACTATCTCGGTCAAGTTTCAAAAGCAGCCAGATCGCACGTATCATGCCGGAATTATGGCCCTTGGATTTTCATAAATTGAAGATTTTTGCGGTTTAAGCTCATTTACTTCAATATTTATAATCCTATTTTATTAAAACTTGGGGTCAGTGTTTATGAGCATAATAGCTCGGCCAAGTTCGATAACCAGCCAGTCACACTTATCTGGAGTAATAGCCCTTTGATTTTTAAAAATTGACAATTTTTGCCGCGGTGTTTTAAGAATATCTACAAAATTACAAATATATATATGTAAGGATATGTAAGAGATGTGTAAGATGTTACACATGAATCGTGTATACATGACACTATATATTCAGGCCTTAATAATATGCCAAGGGTCTCCCAGGGTCCCCTTATTGTCTCCATTTACAAGTAGTGTTCGTTCTCCATTATTACTCTACTTGGCTAGCTTGATTTTGTTTAAACCGTTTGTGTATATAATTCGAGATACATGTATGTGTACAAATGATGTTTGACCGATATTAAGTAAGGCCTTACAAATCAGTCGGGTCACCAAAATAAACATTGGGTAAACTTAATAAAAGGGAACACCGTAATCTTGATAAAAGCCAGAGTATACGTGATGATTCGCAATGACTTGCTATAAATTCGATTAATTTGATCTCTGTCGCTAGTATCTGTTGGCCGTCTGACAAAATTGCGTGCGTGCTACAGTTCTGACAAGAAAAACTTGATGCAAAGCATCAATTCGGCGCCAAAATTTTGAAGAATTAAAACATACGTTATTAAATAACAGTACACGTGTTTATCAGTTATTTTAACTATCTTATCATCAGTACTAAACCTTGATATATTTAGTGGTCATGGACATACTATTAACAAACGTTGCTATGTTGACTTGGTTAAATGTATTTTGAATTAACTAGGTCATTCAGACAATTTTCCAAACGGCCCGGCCAGACATCACGGCTGTCCACTATGACCTGCCCAGGCTGTGTAAGAGCAGCCCGGCCAGACATCACGGCCGTCCACTATGACCTGCCCAGGCTGTGTAAGAGCAGCCCGGCCAGACATCACGGCCGTCCACTATGACCTGCCCAGGCTGTGTAAGAGCAGTCCGGCCAGACATCACGGCCGTCCACTTTGACCTGCCCAGGCTGTGTAAGAGCAGCCCGGCCAGACATCACGGCCGTCCACTATGACCTGCCCAGGCTGTGTAAGAGCAGTCTGGCCAGACATCACGGCCGTCCACTATGACCTGCCCAGGCTGTGTAAGAGCAGTCTGGCCAGACATCACGGCCGTCCACTATGACCTGCCCAGGCTGTGTAAGAGCAGTCCCGCCAGACATCACTGTGTGTAAGAGCAGTCCGGCCAGACATCATGGCTGTCCACTATGACCAGCCCAGGCTGTGAAAGAGCAGTCCCGCCAGACATCACTGTGTAAGAGCAGCCCGGCCAGACATCATGGCCGTCCACTATGACCTGCCCAGGCTGTGTAAGAGCAGTCCTGCCAGACATCACTGTGTAAGAGCAGCCCGGCCATACATCATGGCTGTCCACTATGACCTGCCCAGGCTGTGTAAGAGCAGCTCGGCCAGACATCACGGCCGTCCACTATGACCTGCCCAGGCTGTGTAAGATCAGTCCCGCCAGACATCACTGTGTAAGAGCAGCCCGGCCAGACATAATGGCTGTCCACTATGACCAGCCCAGGCTGTGTAAGAGCAGTCCCGCCAGACATCACTGTGTAAGAGCAGCCCGGCCAGACATCACGGCTGTCCACTATGACCTGCCCAGGCTGTGTAAGAGCAGTCCCGCCAGACATCACTGTGTAAGAGCAGCCCGGCCAGACATCATGGCTGTCCACTATGACCTGCCCAGGCTGTGTAAGAGCAGTCCCGCCAGACATCACTGTGTAAGAGCAGCCCGGCCAGACATCATGGCTGTCCACTATGACCTGCCCAGGCTGTGTAAGAGCATCTCTGCCAGACATCACGGCCGTCCACTATGACCTGCCCAGGCTGTGTAAGATCAGTCCCGCCAGACATCACTGTGTAAGAGCAGCCCGGCCAGACATCATGGCTGTCCACTATGACCAGCCCAGGCTGTGTAAGAGCAGTCCCGCCAGACATCACTTTGTAAGAGCAGCCCGGCCAGACATCACGGCTGTCCACTATGACCTGCCCAGGCTGTGTAAGAGCAGCCCGGCCAGACATCACGGCCGTCCACTATGACCTGCCCAGGCTGTGTAAGAGCAGTCCGGCCAGACATCATGGCTGTCCACTATGACCTGCCCAGGCTGTGTAAGAGCAGCCCGGCCAGACATCATGGCTGTCCACTATGACCAGCCCAGGCTTTATTTGGATGATACTCTATATAGAAAATGTTTACATTTCAATACAAGAAAAACTTGATGCAAAGAGTCTGCGCTCATAAATATACTTTCGTTTTCAATACATTTGTCTGCATTTGACAGTCAAAATGAAGCGTTACAAAATTAGCGATTTCCCGTAAACGAAATTTAAATGCCAAAACTTTCCGATATATCATCGTATTTTCTCATTTCTTAGCAACATTTAATGTAATTTGCCAATAATAATTAATCAAAACGATTTAAAAACGAGAACAATGTGAAAACATTTGAAACGCAGATATTACGATCGATAAATTTCGTTAAATTTTTCTAAAATTCGTATTACGCATTTAACCATTTGATTTTATAATCAGCCTCGTTTTCAGTCAAAATACAGGGAGACATCGTTTTAATGAAATGATTTTGTATAATTTTTGAATTATTGGTGCATCATTTCTTACAGAAATTCAAGAAATCGCTAAGCAGTTTTATCTCTTGTGTTTTATATCTTATTCTGGTGCGTTTTATAGCATGCTTTAAATGCCATTTAAACATTTTTAATTACAATCCAAACATACTCAACTATCAGTCCTTTTGATTCCCCATGCCTAAGGTCAAAGTACTATCACAGTATGTCGAACAACAATCAGGAACGTGTACTCTATTAAACGTTCCTGTTCTGATTTACCGTTCCCGTAGAGAGGGCACAATTTGTCTACCACAATTTACACTTCCCAGAACGGCACGGTATATATTACTCCAAAGTTTAGAGAAACGTAATTATGATGGGTGCGGGGAGCGGGGATTGGCGGGTGAAGTTGGATGTGTGAAGGTGTTACTTGAAACATGCAAACAATCCAACTTCTAGACCAAAGATCTATCAAGTTTTCTCAAATGCAGTCTATATAGCGCTGGGGATGGTCTGGTACCCTTCCCCTACTGCGCTCGAGTAGTAGTAGAAGGGTACCAGACTACGCTGGGGAGTGGAGATGGGGCCGTGGAATGGGTGTGTACACAAATTTGATTTGTGTAAACATTGATTTTGAGACGAAATCAAAAGCAAACTAATGCCCCTGTCACACTATAGCGCGTTTCCACTGCGTTGGCACGGCGTTGTTTAATTTTCCAGAACGCCGTGAGATCGCAAGATGGAGATGTCACGGCGTCCTCACAGCGACCAAGGCGTTGCTACGGAGCTCCCATGGCGTTCTATCGCGTTCCTACGGAGTTCTTGTTGGCGATTGTCTGCGCTCTCACGGCGCTTCCACTGCGTGCACTGCGCTTTCACGGCGCTCACACTGCGCTGACGGCGTGTTGAAGACGTTCGTTTGCACTACCTATTATTCATTTATACTATTTTGTTCGTTTTTGTAAATGCAAACGCCGATGGACGCGATAGAAGCGCCTTGGGAGCGCAATGATCGCCGTGACAGCTCCGTACAGTCGTTGTAAGAGCGCAGTAAAATAAATAACACTCCGTATAAGCGCCGTAGACGCGCCGTATAAGCGCGGTAGAGACGCAGTGACATCTCAGAGAACGCCGTACAATCTACGTGCAAGCGCCACCGACAACCACAACGTTCGCACTGCGACCTCTGTGCGCGCCCGCGGAGCTCCTGTGGCGTTGTAGGAGACCTTACTGCGCTGCTATGGCGACCTTACGGCGACCCCACTGCGCTATTATCAGAACGCCGAGCGACGGCGTTTGTTTTGTGCATGCTCAAAGTGCGCACCGTCGCTTGGCGTTCTATGCGATCCCAATGCGTCTACTGGCGATGCCACTGCGTTGCTGCGGCGATGCTTGCGATCGTACTGCACGCACCTCGGCGTTCTGCATTTTTCTTGGACGCCGTGGGATCGCCGTGAGAACGCGGCCCTAGTGTGACAGGGGTTTAATCGAAATTGTTAAGTGGGATGAGTGTGAATACGTAGACTGCTTCACTGCGCATGTCCCGTTTCACTTTAAATGTCATTCAACTTGTTGACCCCCAAGATGCATGAGGGTTATCATCTCACCTTAGGCCGCCTACCTGTGAAGTTTCATGCACGTGACTACAAATCCTTAACATGCATAAAGCGGACAATGTTTTTTTTATGATCACGCCATGGTGTCCTAGACCATAACTATATGGACCTAACATATATCGGGGTCATTCTCTTAACAAGGAAAATCTACCTATAAAAAGTAGTAAGTCTTTACTTTTTTGCGGGTATTTTAAAAGAGAGGATGGCATTCACGACAAGAAAACCAGTTTACAAAGTCATCCTCAAATAAACTACCAGTTGTTCAGCTCAACTGTGTGAATCATGGCTTTACTATTAATATTAACGGTAGCAGGTGGTATCTATGGTATATTACAGAATATAAAACCATAATTAAGTGGGAATTGACCTATTCGAAAATTTAAGGGTACGCATATGAACTTTGCCAATTAAAAGTATAGATTCACGGGTTCTTACAATAATTGTGATAGAATATGTGTAAAATGAAGTATGATTGAATTCTTATTTTGTATTTTATATAGCTTTACAACCACATCTTAGTGTTTCTTTTGTTAGTTTCTCTGGATGTGGACTTTATTGTTAGAGAATTCCTTTTGATGGGATGTAGTTTTGTTTACACTGTCTTGTCTATTTGGGCGCTAAAGACAGAATAATAGCGAGCATTGTGTACACATAAAATCGATTCAAGCTAACCTGTAGGCCTTATTGCCTACTGACCGTTCCAAGTCGGTAACCTTGTCTTCACCACACTTCCTGTTGTATTTTGTATTTTTCATTGTATAATTAATTAAATATTGCTTCTTGTTTGTAATACAGTGCGGACCTGCGATGCCATTGCGTTTGGACGCTGTGGTTTCTATCGGACCATAATATTATTTATCATGCAGATATGCACTTTTCTGCCTAATAAAGGGGTGACCTAATAAATTTTGCTTTAATTAGGCACTGACCAATAAAGCAAATCAATGCGGCATCCCTCGGCATTTATTGTACGTAACGTTATATGACGTCATGCACGTAACGTTGCCTGACGTCATAAAACAAACAAAAAACAATAACATTACGGCGTCCTCGAAAAGCGTAACATTCTGAGAAATAGGTAATAATAGTAATTCATACAGAAAATGTGGATAATCTACATGATAAATAGAATATTATGTCAATGCCTTTTACTATCAAGTTTATTAGGCTCAGCACGAAAACGAAGAATGCTCGGCAGAGCCTCGCCATTCTTCGTTTTCTAAGCCTCGCCTAATAAACTTATAGTAAAAGGCACTGACATAATATTCTCTATATCTCATTTTAGTAACTATTAATTCGACACTCAAATGTCGCACCGGGGTTACCCTTGTTATCTGGGCGTAACCGAATTTAAACTGTAAAGTATGAATTGAATGTTGTTTAACGACGCATCAACACATTATATGTTATTTGGAGATGTTGGGGTTGTCCTAGAGGGAGGGGAATTGTCAAAATACACATTAATTTGAGAGCCTGCCCTACTCTTACTAAAGATTACATTTTTCTGTGGTTCTCTTACATGCTCAGAGGAACGCCCGATTTACGTCCCATACGACCGACAAGGCAAATGGAAAGTGTTTTGCACAAGAACACACCAACAAAACACAGTTTCACAGTTTGAGGCTTGGACCCGAGTCCTCCGGATTTCAAATCCACCGTGATATCCACTAGGCCACGCCAACAAGCAAAGTATATAGCAGTATTTGAAATACTTTCAGTCAAACATTTTTTATGAACATTGATTGCATTCTCGCTTGCGCCAGCATTCAGCTTGTGTATATCTGGATGATAGAGACTTAAAGATCGCACCCCGCCATCCACAGAGATACATTTTACAACAGACTTATACCGTTTCTAAACGTACTGACATCGATGTATATTAAGTAGTTGTCATGATGGTCAGCCAATAAATATAATAACCATGCATCCAAAGATTTTTTATTTCATTATTATATACTACCGGTATTGTGGCAAACTGACGCTTTACAATATAATATATATACAACTTACATATATTTTTTAATCCAAACTCAGTATAAATGGTTTTAACCAGCCATACCAAACCCCGAAATTGCAGTGTCGAATCAATAGTTACCAAGTCATACTTCATTATTTTACGCATATTCAATCACAATTAAGTAAGAACCTGTGAATATAAACCTATAGTTTGGCACATATATAATATCCAGTAACCCATTTCATTTTAGCCTATCCGTGGCCGAGGGCTTACCGACCTTAAATCTCGCCTCTCACCGCTGCGAGTTCGAATCCCACTGGGAGTGTCGATTCTTACGTATGGCGGGATGCAGTACTAGGAAGACTGGGGTGGTCCGTCTCTACCACAAAAAATCGACCGTCACATATGGCCTAAAATATGCTAAAAATGATGTAAAACACCACTCAAAGCTTATAATTGCCCACCGTTAGTCCAATATATTTTTTTGTTTAACACGATAATTTAAGTAAACTTAAAAAGAAAAAGAAAGATTTTCACCACATTTATCATATAACAAAAGAACTCGGCCTAGTTCGACAACGAGCAAAAATGACGCGTGTTCCAGAAATACTGCCCTTCATTATTGAACAAGAGGTCAATGACCTTGAAGCTCTACTGATTGATTTTGATTTCAGGAAGTAGTCGCTACAAACTTGTTTTTTTTTTAATTTATTTTTAGCCGTGGCGGCCATCTTGAATTTCCGGCCGACCTGAAATTTTGCTAGGATCAGTTAGACATCAAGAGCAACATTTTCTGTAAAGTTTCATGAAAATCCGCCAAGTAGTTTCAAAGGAGTAGTCGCTGCAAGTTTTTACTATATAACTCTTATGTAAACAAAGATCACCGCTGGCAGCAAGTTTAACGTCGAATCAAAACAATTTTTGACAAGGACCAACATCATGTCATGCTGATCGTTTTAGAAAAAGTCCCATACCAATATCACTTACAGTTTTCAAGAAGTAGTCGCTACAAACTTGTATTTTGAAAATCAGAAATATCTGGCTGCCCATCTTGATCCTCCCGAACCCTTCACGTCATACGAGCCATTGTTAGACAGGTGAGCATCCACATGACCTCACGTTTCTTCTTTAATTATACTATAAATGGACAATTGGGGCAATATAACTAACAAATAGTAACAAGCAACAAGAGGTCAATGACCTTGAAGCTCTACTGATTGATTTTGATTTCAGGAAGTAGTCGCTACAGACTTGTTTTTTGAAAATCTATTTTTAACCGTGGCGGCCATCTTGAATTTCCGGCCGACCTGAAATTTTGCTAGGATCAATTAGACATCGAGAGCAACATTCCTGTGAAGTTTCATGAAAATCCGTCAAGTAGTTTCAGAGGAGTAGTCGCTACAAGTTTTCATTATATAACTCTATGTAAACAAAGATGGCCGCTGGCGGCTATGTTTAATGTCAAATCAAAATAATTTTTGACAAGGATCAACATTATGTCATACTGATTATTTTAGGAAAAGACGCATATCAATATCACTTATAGTTTTCAAGAAGTAGTCGCTACAAACTTGTATTTTGAAAATTTTGCTAGGATCAATAAGTCATCAAGAGCAACACTCCTGTAAAGTTTCTTAAAAATCCGTCGAGTAGTTACAGAGGAGTAGTCGCTACAAGTTTTCATTATATAACTCTATGTAAACAAAGATGGCCGCTGGCAGCCATGTTTAACGTCGAATCAAACCGATTTTCGACAAGGACCAACATCATCTTATTTATTTTAAATCTATTTTTAGCTGTGGTGGCCATCTTGAATTTCCGGCGAACTTGAAATTTTTCTAGGATCAACTAGACATCAAGAGCAACATTCCTGTGAAGTTTCATGAACATCCGTCAAGTAGTTTCAGAGGAGTAGTCGCTACACGTTTTTACTATTTAACTCTATGTAACCAAAGATGGCCACTGGCAGCCATGTTTAACGTCGAATCAAAATAATGTTCGACTCGGATCAACATCATGTCATGCTGATCATTTTAGAAAAAGTCCCATATCAATATCACTTATAGTTTTCAAGCAGTAGTCGCTACAAACTTATTTTTAGCTGTGGTGGCCATCTTGAATTTCTGGCAGATCTGAAATTTTGCTAGGATCAATTAGACACCAAGAGCAACGTTCCTGTGAAGTTTCATGAAAATCCGCAAAGTAGTTTCAGAGGAGTAGTCGCTACAAGTTTTTACTATATAACTCTATGTAAACAAAGATGGCCGCTGGCAGCCATGTTTAACGTCGAATCAAAACGATTTTTGAGAAGGACCAACACCATGTCATACTGATCATTTTAGAAAAAGTCCCATATCAATATCGCTTATAATTTTCAAGAAGTAGTCGCTACAAACTTGTATTTTAAAAATCTATTTTTAGCTTTGGCGGCCATCTTGGATTTCACATCAACATAAATTTTTGCTAGAATCAACTAGACTTCATGGGCAACATTTCTGTAAAGTTTCATGAATATCCAGCCAGTAGTTTCAGAGGAGTAGGCGCTACAAATAAAAGTTTACGGACGAACAGACAGACGGACGGACGGACAGACAGACAGACAGACGGACGACGGACGCCGCACCACGGCATAAGCTCTGCTGATCTCTGATCAGAAGAGCTAAAAATAGCAGAATGTCATCTGGTAAACACTTCCATCTTTAGTTAATGGTTCACCAACTTTGTTTCAACAATATCCTGGACATGTTCGACAATGAGCAAAACCGATGTGTGTGTAAGTTTTCTTTGATTATTGAAAAAAAAAGAGTGAATTTCAACATGTGAACAGTATGGTGGCATATTTCTGCCACGAGATAGCCAGATGATACGGGTATCGAACTATTCGTGATAAGAAACTATCATGGTGGCAGAAGTGGGCTTATCGTGGCATTTAACATCATAAGTAAATGACATTTAGATACTTTTATCTAACACATTTTACAAGATTTTCGAGAAAATTCATTATTATTTCGAAAAATTCATGCTACTATCTCGAAATAATCATGATAATTATCTAGGTATGTAGTGGCAGAAATCTGCCACCATAGAACAATATAACTTTATAGTAAACAGTTTCCGATCGGTTTTAATGGTTGTTTTAATAAGATCCCGTACATGATCATAAGCACAATCAATGCAGCTTTAGAAATGTCAATAGACTGTGGGGTCATGTGTCCAATGTCGATCTCTGATAAGGGGTGAAACTTATTTGCATTTATTCTCAATAGACAGTGTGTGTCGGGTTGAACAGAGTTGAACTGCAGTTTTACGGCGCATCAACACAAAACTGTTATAATCATGACGCATCAACACAAAACGGTTATATGGCGCAACACGAATGAACATTCCAGGCTCACTCTCCATTTACGTCTAGATAAGAATATGCATAATGGGCCTAGATCCTACTCACCTGCACACTGCAGAGTTGTGCAAATTCTCGTGTAAACCTTATTTTTCGCTGGAGCCACGATCGTTTTTTCCTGCCACCGCTCAGGTAGCAAGTGAAATAATACAGGGATCAAGATGAAGACTTTTAATGAACATGACAAAATTAACAAAATGAACATGAATTCGGTGGATTTTACCCATCCGGCTGGACAAGCAGTGGTCCTAGTTTTGCTCGGGAACCACATGGGTTTGATTTTAGGCTCGCATGTTGAAGGTAAAGGTCATGCAGTTTGCATGTCAGATCTATTTCAGGTATCGAATATTGCATTTAGTCGGATTGCGTACAAATAGTTTGGCGATTTGTCCGTACGTCCGTCATGTCTACGCGTTTTAACGTTTTGGTTAAAGTTTTTGGTCAAAGTTTTTGTTTTTCCTCATTTCTCAAAAACGAATTGTTGGGCAGCTTTGAAGCTAGACACAGATGTTCACTATCAGTACACAATGTTATATGACAAAAAGCATAACTCTGTCATGTATTTTACCCGAATTGTCACCCCCTCCCCTCCCCCACCCCTTTAATTAGATTTTTCAGTTAAAATGTTGAATTCGCAATTCGGAGCTCACACCACTGTTGGTAATAATACTACTAATAATAAAATGATAATAATAATTCTTCGTTGTCTTGAGAACGAAGGTCTAAAGTCTAAAGTCAACATTCCTGTTAAGCGCCATATAACCTTCAATGTGTTGGTGCGCCTTAAAACCCAATTCATTTCAATTAATTCAGATTTGATATGTATACATGTAACAAGTAAAACGTATTATTGTCTGCAACTTTAAAAAACAGCACACCACTGTATCATTTTGTACTACTATCTTTTCAATACATACCTGCCTCGATCTACCTTGGTATGTTACAGTTCTTTACTTTTCATTAATATACTTCAACAAAGTTATTACATGTGCATCATTAGACTCGTTTGTTACTTTCATATTCCACAGTTTGTGATATGTATATTTGTGTATACCTCAATATCTTTTTTGCATAACTTTCATTAATGTCTCAACATATTTTTAAAAAGGCATATATGCCCTGTTTTGCGAACAAATATGTCACTTTGGTTTTACAAAATTCAGAAGTAACTGCAAAACTCGCAAATTTGTACAGTTTTTTAAAGAAATCGGCATTAATATCTCGACAGGAATCTTTTAAAAAGACATTATTTGCCCTGTGTTGGCAACAAATATGTGCCTTTGCTTTTTCAGGCCAATAATCCATGTTGTAGCAACATTGCATGTCATGCAGGACTGTTTCATTTCTTATTTGTAATTTACATGCATGTTCATTAACCAATAAATACAACAACTTTCATCTTGTTTTATGTTTGTCAGACATACCAAATAAAACTCATTACTACAGAATAAATTTACCCACAGAATGTTTATCTATCACTCTGTCATTGACCACTCTGTCATTGTCACTATTGCCTTCTTATAACTTAAAACTTACATACACAAGAATTGCAGGTCAAATCCATAGTCCCCCACCGGCCCAGACACACATTTTCCAGACATTTTCTGTGATGGAGGTCAAAGATCAAGGTCAAGGTCACAATGACCTTATTTTTGTACGCGACACACCGCTATCTCATGATGTATTCACATACCAAGTTTGGTGTCTCTAAGTGTTATAGTATTGAAAATACGGTCCGGACAAGCATTTTCTATGACAGAGGTCACAGATCAAGGTCACAATGACCTTGTTTTGGTACGCGACACATTGCTATCCCAAGATGTATCCACATCCCAAGTTTGGTTTCTCTAAGTGTTATAGTATTGCAAATACGGTCCGGACAAGCATTTTCTATGACAGAGGTCACAGGTCAAGGTCACAATGACCTTATTTTTGTACACAACATACCGCTATCCCAAGATGTATCCACATCCCAAGTTTGGTATCTCAGAGTGTTATAGTATTGAAAAACGGTCCGGACAAGCATTTTCTATGCATTTTCTATGACAGAGGTCACAGGTCAAGGTCAAGGCCACAATGACCTTATTTTGGTACACGACACACAGCTATCCCAAGATGTATCCACATACCAAGTTTGGTATCTCTAAGTATTATAATATTGAAAGTACGGTCCGGACTAGCATTTTCTATCCATTTTCTATGACAGAGGTCACAGGTCAAGGTCAAGGTCACACTTACCTTATTTTGGTACGCGACACACCGCTATCCTAAGATGTATCCACATACCAAGTTTGGTATCTCAAAGTCTTATAGTATTGAAAATATGGCCCGGACAAGCATTTTGGAAGGACGGACGGACTGGGTGCAAACCTATAGTCCCCCCCACCCACTTTATAATACCCACCCACTTTATAATACCCCTCCCCTATAGTCCCCCTCACCCACTTTATAATACCCCCCCCCCCCCCCCCCCCACCCCCCACCCACTTGTATAATATTTGATATCCTAAATAAATTGTAAAACGGCGCCCCATAGTTTTACTGAATCTCAAATTAAACCAGGTCAAGCGGAAGATCGGCTGAACATTCGAATGTCTTAACTTGTATATGACCTTAAATGTTATTATGTGTCTTGTAACAATAAGTACCCACGTCGTATACGTAAACACGTTAAACGATCGTTTATTTCAACGTTACGGTTATGTGATGATTTTTTGGCAAAACATAAGTTTCATGCACGTGTAAAATAGTTCGATGTGTGTGTGGTGTGTGTGTGTGGTGTGTGTGGTGTGTGTGTGCGTGTGTGTGCGTGTATGGGTGTGTACATTTCCGGCAAACCCGTAACGGATTGTTTAGGTTATTATTATGAACAATTATATTTATATATGTATGAATGACGATGTACGCATGTACAAGTTAAATAAAATATATGTTCTGTTCTGTTATTGCGATTTAAAACATAGTGCCTGAATATCGCTGGAAGAACAGGAACCTTATCATCATACAATCTCGCCTAATACAAGCCTTTAAACTAAAACGCATATTTTGAAGGCGAACTACTACCATAAAAAGAAATAAACTTAAGGAGTATGTTCCCTTGTGTGTAATCACATTGAGATTCCATTTTTTGTAAAAAAAAAGAAACAAATTAGAAATCAAATAACCTTGAATATTTTGCACGACACTTCCAGTTTAATATGTTTATCTAGCAGTGCTACCTATGAATTATATATATTTTTTTTAAACAAACATATTTCAAAAAACACAATTTTAACCAAGCATATTTGATAAATGTGTGAATTAGTCTACACACCCATGACATTGAGTATGACATAAACGAAGTAAGGATCACACTTTCTATCAAGTTTGTATTTAAAGTATAGCACCGTCGAGATAAAAGTGTAAACATATTAAACTAGAAGTTACATGTAAAAATATTCAGGATTATTTCAAATTCTGTTTTTTTTTTTCTTTTGTTAATAAATACACTTTCAATGGATTTCCACAAAAGGGGACACACTTCTTAAGCTGGTAACCATGGCATTACTGCAGCAACTGGACATTCTGGGTAATAATCGAAGACAAGACTCATTTCAGTTTTAGGTAGATTAACTCATATGTTGTCAACACAACATAAACACAGTTAATAAACATTTATTTTAACACAAAACAACAAGAATAAACATATAAAACTGTATTGCTCAAAATCACACCAGATCAAGTTTGTTTTACATCGGCGATGACCTGTGACGTGTTACTGCCAATTCCGATATACTAATAATCAACCATACACACAAAGGCCTAGTCCGGTAACAAGGGCCTAGTTCACATGACGATAGTGGCATAATAATAAACAAACATACACTCAAAGAAATTAGTCTCTATCTAGGGCTCGGGTCACATACCGCGGTCAAAAGTTATCATAATATTTGACAAAGGTTGTCTAATCTGATATATAAACTAAACATGTATCAATACTGACCTAAATAAGGTTGTTAGTGGAGTTTCCCAATAGATACTAATATCAATAGACACTGTTCTCAATAGATACTGTTACGATATCAAATACGTGCAGTTTTCAGTGTTTAGCTCTCTCTGACTGTAGGCCGAGAGTATACTTTGACAGAACAAAGTCTTTAATTAAGGCCATTATTTGTTATTGTTCGTTTTACGAACCATCAAGACAGGAGGAGGGGAAAATATAAAGGAAAAGCTATTTTTTATTTCGCTGGAAAGGAAACGAGAATGAAATGTTTGATTAAAATCTGGGAGGAGGTAAACAAAAGCTATCAAATTCCCTGCGGAAAAATAAAATTCCTAATTATTCGTAAAACGAATTATCCAAAAAATAATGGCCCAAATGTATGTATGAAAATTATATACCACATAACGTAGATACTACCACAACTTCAACACGTTACTATCACAGGTCCATCACGTCATTATAAAACAACGAGGCGTCTGATTCCGACTTCACCAAATTAGCATACATCGGTCACCGTGCATGTAGTCTAGATCATCTGCGACGCCTGCTTGTTTCAAGACAAACGTCTAGAACCTTTCTTCTAAAAACAACTTTTGACATGGCAGCCTTTTTACCGAGATTCTGTTATCCCGTTTCTGATTGACTGATACAGATATACAGAACGGCGGAAAAAAACAATAAATTAATAAATAAACAAAGAGGGGAACTTCATCAATATATCGACAACTTATTGTTGATGGTCAAAATGACTATAATAATAATAATAATAATAATAAAATAATTACGGACTTGTGTTTCCGGTTTCAGTTTTTGTTTCTGCACAAAGGGTCTAGACGTTTGTATTTTTACAATCAAGCGTCGAAGACGATCAAGACTACTCATGCATGTCGGTTATTAAATTTTAATGATCTGCATCTATTCTACAGCATCTATTCTACAGTTATGTAGAACCGCAGATCGTTAACATCGACATCCGGCGTCACAATAAACCAAAGGTGACTACTTAATTAAATATATTATCTACAATATCAGTGTGACGTTATAGAATTCAGATATTTAAATAAGTATGTGTGTTTTTTCTCGCAATGATCAATGATGCAAACATTCTCTTACGAGTCACAATGTATTTGCATGACATTCAATAAGCATACAGACCTAGCTGACATAGCTAATAAGGTATTACTTTAAAGTTTCGTGGGTGCAACTGCCAGCCACGATCGAGTTTATGAAACAGTTTAAATGGAAACACGACCATCTTTAAGTTGTTATCAAGCATTAAACGTGTGTGTAAGGTTTATAGTCCCTCCGCCTTTAAACCAATGGTATAGGCGTCTCGATGTATTAATACCAGTATCATTTTGACTTAAAAGCTGCTTGCATTTAAATAAATCAAGTGTTGAGTTTGCATTTGTCTTGTTATTCTACTATATTATTGGTGCAATATGATCAACAGGTAGTAATATGCAAACACTAATTGCTTTATGCTATTCTTATAATTACTATTTATGATTGAACAGATGCAAGTTATGTAGAAAAACTATGAGGACGCGGTGTTGTTGTTTTTTAAAATCAAGATTGTCATGGGTGCCTTTAATTTAAATTAATTGGGCTTTATGGCATATGATATAAAGCTCCGTCTTGCAACGGTTATAAAGTACTATGTAATATTCTAACGTATTTGAAATGCGTCCTTTGTCTAGGGGGCGTAAGGCTCTAATTCACCAAGGCGGATATGGACTTTCTGATTTTACATCGATATCGCCTTGAATATGAGGCATGGATTCAAGATACTGAAAAAACAACAAATATTTACTGCAACTCTAACTCATACCCCTATTGTTCGCCTCTAGTGAACTCCCAACTGTTAAATCCTTATTAGCTGTCTCTTATTGGATCACGAAACGGTTAGACAGCGGTCACGCGCAAACTTGCAGTACTATGTCAAGATCTACGTCATGATCAAAACCGCGATCAGAATAATTGGTTTTTATCATCCAAAAAAACGGCGCAACCTTCCATAAATTAAAACTTAAAGTGAAAGCAATGTCTATAACGTAACACTACGAGAGGTGTGAACTGATTGGCAACAATGCATTTAAGGGACATACGGCAAAGGGCACAACCTTCCATAAACTGAAACTGCAACACGTGGCAGCAATGTCTATAACATAACAACAGTACGAGATCCAGCAATGCATTAAAGGGACACAGGGGAACCTTTGATTTTGTTATAAACTCCCGTTAATTTGAACTTGCTTTTTTCAAAGTCATTAATATTAATTATAAGAATGTGTAAGAATATTATTGTTGCATATTAATAATTGTTGATTATATTGCATGAATACTATATTTAAATGTATGCTAATAGCGAAAAAAATAATTAAAACTTTTTCTTTTAATTATATACAAGCAGCTTTAAAGTGAACGTAAGTGCTAAGTTTAATGCTTGATCAAAACTTCGAGATTGCCATACAATTATGTCCCTTTGTTTGAAATGGGTGTCTGGATTTAGATATCTAGTATCATTTTTACTTTTACCCTGGTTACATTTAAATAAACCAAATTGTAAGTATTCACTATTTCGTCTTATTATACTATAATTTTTAATATATTATTGGTGCAATAATATCAAAATTAATAATATGTAAAAACAAATTCCTTGATACTAATCTTATAATTAATATTAATGATTGAACAAATGCAAGTTATGCAGAAAAACTAGCGGGACGCCGTGAGTTTTTAAAAAAGAAAGATTGCCATGTGTCCCTTTAAACGTAACCCTGCCAGAAGTGGAAACGATTGCCGACAACGCACATAACAGTTAAAACACAAGTTGCAGAACCAGGCACCGTTATCGACCGGGTAATGAGGCGGATCAATACGGTTTACTTTCTATAACGCTAAAACATCGCGCCATTTCCATGACGCTGGGGCGTCGCTACAGGAGAAGCAATAACCATCGGATACGTGTCTCGTTCCCTTCATAAGATTGTATTCATCTAATGTAATACATGAACGTTTTTACTTATTATTAGATAAACAAGCAGTTCGTAACATAGCAGTTCATAGGATGATCAATGAAACTCGCTTAGCGAGCTTATATAGCAGTAGACTTATAGCATACTGCGAAAGTGACAGCTTCTGTTAAAGCAGCTATGCCGCCAACACCAGCCAAATTTGACAACAGATGTACACCGTTTCTAAGCCTACTGATATATATGGCTTACATATTTTGAGAATCCAAACTCTTTAGACACAATATAAACGGTTTTAACCAGCCATGCCAAACCCCGAATCTGGAGCGTCGAATAAAGAGTTATCAACTCAAAATTCATTTTGCGCATATTCAATCACGGGTATTTTTAAAACCATAAAACTTTACGTTTAACTGGCACATATACAATAGTATATGGGCACATATACATTAGTATATGACCTGGACACCTGAACAGAGTTTTGCAACACGGTTTTGTAGTGCAATTTTGCCGTTATTTGGCGGGTTAGTTTCTTTAATTTGCATAACGGAACATCATGATTTATACTTTTCTAATAGTTCAAAGCAAATGTTAATTTCTAATGATATTTCATCCGAATAATATATTTAAACCTGAGGTAGAAACATTGAAAACTACGAATTGTATTGCCTTTATTTAATTTTCTGCAAGCAGGCTTAATCAAAAGTATATTGAATTAAAGGGAATATAGCGACATAGCCAAATAGTCTTTATTATTGAGGTTTCTGACAAACTTGGAAAAGGGTGAAAGAATTATCAAAATTGGATGATAAACAAAGATATGATCGTTTGAAGGTTATGTTGAAACGGAATTTTAGAGCTATGACATCACAGTTCAAAATGACCATATATGGAATATTGATAAATATGAATATTACATATTTGTCCGTGATTTTTATAGGAAATATTGGGAATAAAAAAGCTATATCTACTCGTTTGCTCTACTGTAAAATACACAAAAAAAATCACTAGTGACGATATAACCTTTTTGAAACAATAAAGATTATGATTATGATTACTAGTGATGATATGACTACTTTGCCGGAACTACTTTCTTAACATATTTGTTAAAAAACACACTGGTTTAAAGTTAAAATATTTTTAATTTCTTCTTTAGACAAACATTCATATAGATGTTTAGAACATTAGATGGAATAGCCAAATGGAACAGAATAGAATGTTTTCATACGCTTAGAGTCTTTATTAAAATCCTATGCAGTTTTGTTAATTGGAAACTTCGAACTCGTTTTTTTAACCAAATTACCACTTTTTTCCCTCGTGACATAAATTCAGTATCAAATTTATGCTGTTAATTATTCTCTATATATTAACTCATTTATAGGGGAAAAAATAAAGTAACTGTATGAAGAATATGTGTAACTAATGGCAATAATGCTTTATATGACCAGTTAAGTTTGCATTCATTTGCAGTGATTTGCTTTGCTTTAAATGATATTTATCAATATTCCATATATGGTCATATGGAATTATGACGTCATAGTTTTTACAATGGCGGCTCCCATATCCATTTTAGAACAACTTTCAAATGGTCATATCATTTTTGTTTATCAATTTTGATAATTCTTTTACCTTTTTTCAAGTTTTTCAGAACTCAATAAAAGAATTGTTTGGCTGTGTCTCTACATTCCCTTTAAGACGTCGAGGTGTTAATTGTGTAATAGTTGATAAACACTTCAAGATGGCCATGTGTCCTTTAAGCTGTTTATGAATAATTATACCGTATTACACTAATATTGTACACAACAGCATACTTTTAACAACATTGAAAAGTCGGATTGAAACAATACATAGACATTCTTGAATCATAATAAAGCAAAGTTATATAAAATAGTATATAATATATGATGCACAATTCTTCAATAACATCTCAAAAAGTGAGAAACAATCCTTTAATAATTTCAAATTTAAAAATGTTACCGCGGTAACGTTAAATGTCAGCAAGTACAGTCATTATACTACAGTAATTTCCGCCTCAAATAATTTACGTGAACGCGTGATTAACCTGAGCGATATCGATATCTGCATACTCCATAGCACATTCACAACTGTTAAATTAGTGGGTTTTTTGCTGATGTTGTTGTGTTTTTGTGTGTGTGTTTTTTTAACGAAAATCGACTATTTCTGAAACCTTAAATATTGTATGTATGTGTATGAACTAAATAAACACAATATGTGCATTGTACAGTCAACCCTTGTTAAAAGCGGTCTCTTAATACAGGTGGTCTCTTATTACAGGTTCTATAACTGTTCGACTTCTTATGCAATGTTTAGTTAAATAATTATGTCCATGCACTTTGTATACATTGTACGGGAGTGTAAAAGTTGTTTTGTGAAAACTGATAATTAATTGTACTGAGACATGTAACTTGGTACATTATACTTATTTATAAACATGGATCTTTGTATTTTATTGTTTAAGTATATAAAGTGTTAGACGCCGTGCCAAAAAAAATAATTCTGTATTGAAATACATGAGCAGGTTGCCGACGTTTTAGACAGTCTGCCTTAACAACAGCGGTGTTTATATGTATACAGTAAAATACATAATTCGAAGAAAACATTTGAATAGCAATCAACGAAAATATATGAAAGCAACCAAATTTATGAATGCAACAAAGTTTATGAATGCAACCAAATTTATGAATGCAAATGTTTGGGTTGTTTTCATAATCAAATAAACACGATCGATATTCAATGACAATAAAACTATTGTAATAAAATATGTTTGTATTTATTTTGTTGACGACATTTTTATAGAGCATGTTTGGCTTGTGCGATTCGCACATAAAAATATGTATGTACTTATGAAGAAAAGTGTTATGACTTATTTGAATATTAATATGTAATCGAGTACGGCTTAACGTTCGCATCAATTCTGCAAGTTAAAGTATTACGTTACAGACGACTGTTATATGTGAGATAATCGAGTACGCTTAACGTTCGCATCAATTCTGCAAGTTAAAGTATTGCGTTACAGACGACTGTTATATGTGTAGAGAAAGCATTTGTAAAACAGTGTGTGTTGCTAGTGTTTCTGCAGACACGTCATTACCTCTCAAAAGTGACTTTAATCACGGAAAAGTGTGTTACAACAAATTACCTTACGGCAGAAACTCACGTGTAGTTAACGTACTGTAAATGTCAACACATTTAATAAGTAAAACAACATTTAATAATATATAAAAATCAACCGATGAAGTACGCGTTAACAATCATTTTATACACGTAAACGCCAACAACCAGCATATAAGGTACGACACGTAACGTGAAACAAACGTGTGTCCTTAAAACAACACTGGTTTTTAACATTTTCGCTCAAAAAACGAATTTGTCACCGGTAATCTTCAAACGACTGTCATACAACACTATACAATATGTTAGATGCAGTTCAATACGATCACCAGGCGTTCCCTGGAGCACCATCAGCGTCACATGGACGCGTCATAAATACATCAGCGTCACATGGACGCGTCATAAATAAGTCTCAAATCGCACAAACCACAATAAACATATTACTCCACGCTTATGAGTGACTACATCACTTTGTTTAGTGGAGAATTTGGGAATGTTTTATGTATTCAACATACGTATTCAAAAAAAGATCTAGAAGATATCCAACGTTAAAACCGAACCACGTCAACTGCCCAGGGCGTTACATCGGTGTTGGGGGCCAACACGTCATTATACAACCCTTTGTGACATCACTGCGACTAGGTTCTCGAACAGACATACATAGTTATTTTTTTTTTAAAAAAACATGATTAAAACGTATTAATGTTAAACAACTATAAAATCAATACCGAATGTACTTAATGGATGGTCTACGACCCCGTAAGCTAACCAGAGAAATCGGACACTGATCTTCTTAGACAGTTTATCGATATTGACTCTTATTTTTCCAATGTTCGAGAACAAAGCCCATACACCTCTTTTTATCGTTTTTGTCGCCTCAAAAAATAAGAATTTTTCCTTGGTAATAACCTAAACAACTTAAAACTAAGGTTTGAATTGAATTGGGATTTTAAGGCGCACCAACACATGAAAGGTTATATGGCGCCTAACAGGAATGAACATGCCAGGCTCATCCTCCATGTACATCGCGATAAAATATGGAGAATGGGCCTAGAACCTTCTCACCTGCAGAACTGCATAGTTGCTGCAAACTCTATTGTAGACACTCCATTTACGCTGGAGCCACCAAAACCAGTATTAAAGTATTACGTTATTCGCTTACAACGGTGAAATTCAATTGAACCTGCTTTGTTAAAATGGCAACAATATTTTTGTTACAGTCTTGGCATGGTACTCTCAAACAATATACCAGCTATTGTAATAAATAGAATGTTAGTAGTTAAGTAAATGGGAGACGACTGTCAAAGACACAACTATATACGTATCCAAAAGATGATACGTTCAAATGGCTCTGTCAAATCAACTCAAAGTTGAATTATGGCGAACAAACAATTTGTGTTCAAAACACACCGAAACCGAAAATAATTATCACAAATCTTTACAACTTTGTTAGTACACACGTGTTTACAGTTTTGTTAGTACAAACGTGTGTATAGTTTTGTTAGTACAAAAGTGTACATAGTTTTGTTAGTGCACACGTGTATATCGCTGTGTTAGTACAAACATGTATATAGTTGTGTTAGTAAACAAGTGTATATAGTTGTTAGTGCACATGTGTATGTAGTTGTTAGTACACAAGTGTATATAGTTGTTAGTACACAAGTGTATATAGTTGTTAGTACACACGTGTATATAGTTGTTAGTACACACGTGTATTTGTGTTAATACACAAGTGTATATAGTTGTTAGTACACAAGTGTATAGTTTTGTTAGTACACAAGTGTATATAGTTGTTAGTACACACGTGTATTTGTGTTCGTACACAAGTGTATATAGTTGTTAGTACACAAGTGTATATAATTTTGTTAGTACACAAGTGTATATAGTTGTTAGTACACAAGTGTATAGTTTTGTTAGTACACAAGTGTATATAGTTTTGTTAGAGCACAAGTGTGAATAATTTTGTTCGTACACAAGTGTATGTAGTTGTGTTAGTACGAAAGTGTTTATAGTTTGTTAGTTCACAAGTGCATATAGTTGTTAGTACACAAGTGTATATAGTTGTTAGTACACACGTGTATTTGTGTTAATACACAAGTGTATATAGTTGTTAGTACACAAGTGTATATAGTTTTGTTAGTACACACGTGTATATAGTATTTAGTACACAAGTGTATAGTTTTGTTAGTACACAAGTGTATATAGTTTTGTTAGTGCACACGTGTGAATAGTTTTGCTAGTGCACAAGTGTGTATAGTTTTGTTAGTACACACGTGTGTATAGTTGTTAGTAGACAAGTGTATATAGTTGTTGGTATACAAGTGTATATATTTGTTAGTATATACGTGTATTTGTGTTAGTACTCAAGTGTATATAGTTATTAGTGCACAAGTGTATATAGTTGTTTGTACACACGTGTATATAGTTGTTAGTACACACGTGTATTTGTGTTAATACACAAGTGTATATAGTGTTGTGTTTGTACACAAGTGTATATATTGTTGTGTTTGTTCACAAGTGTATATAGTGTTGTGTTTGTACACAAGTGTATATAGTGTTGTGTTTGTACACAAGTGTATATAGTGTTTGTACACAAGTGTATATAGTGTTGTGTTTGTACACAAGTGTATATAGTGTTGTGTTTGTACACAAGTGTATATAGTCAAGTGACTAGTTTTGGCATATGCTAAATGTTATCACAAAATGTTTAGAATGACATCGGTCATTCGATCTATTGAACTTGTAACTGTGACCCATTGAGTGTGACTGAATTCCAGTGGATACTGTATATAGTTTTGGACGTACTGGTACTTGTGTACATTTATTTTAATAACTTCATGCCTATTATAGAGGCTACGTCTTAGCTATATTAACATTTCCATTCTTGTAACAATTACAGCATATATTAACTTAATTTATTTAACAAAATAAAATCGCGTGTATTTGCACTTTAAAAAGTTGGCACGATTTACACCTTTTATCAACTGATATACACCTATTTGTGTTGGCTGGTTTACAGGCCATACACTTCTTCTGTATAACTTATAGATTTATACCTTATACAATTAAGTGCACTTAATACGACAAAGCAGTATTATTTGAACTAATAAATTAGCAGTATTAACATAAGCTAACAATAAAAGGGGTACATAATTAAAAACTTAAATAAACATTCTACAATTATCCAACTATCGTATTATGGACATTTTACAAACTTTGTTTCTTATTGTACCTAACTATAATTAGTTTGATAATATTCTAATTTATTCCAAAGGGAATAGTTCATCTACATAATTTACAAACTTTTCTCTTTCAAATTGTTGGCCTAAACAGACCTTTATGAAGACTCGCATAAGATTATGTGCCTACATTGTCAGCTGTTTGTGAATGTAACGTTGTTCAAATCAAATACCCGACAATGTAGGCACACTGTGTTGTGCCAGTCTTGATAAAGGCCGCTTTAGGCCTAACATTTGAAAGAGCACATTGTGTAAATAATAAGTATGATTGAAATACTGGCATTCGACAGACTAGCATGACTGAAATGGTACTCGCAACATTCCATTGACTGAAACGGTACTTGCAACATTTCATTGACGAAACGTTACTCGCGACATTCCATTGACTGAAACGGTACTCGCAACATTTCATTGACTGAAACGGTACTCGCAACATTTCATTGACTGAAACGTTACTCGCAACATTTCATTGACTGAAACGGTACTTTCAACATTTCATTGACTGAAACGTTACTCGCAACATTCCATCGAATGAAATGGTACTCGCAACATTCCATTGACTAAAATCGCAAAATTCAGTAGACTAAAGTGGTACTAACAACATTTCATTGACTGAAATCGCGAAATTCTGGAGACTGAAACGGTACTCGCAACATTTCATTGACTGAAACGTTACTCGCAACATTTCATTGACTAAAACGGTACTCGCAACATTCCACTGACTGAAATCGCAACATTCTGGAGACTAAAATGATACTCGCAACATTCCTTTGATCGAAATGGTGCTCGCATTATTTCATTGACAGATATAATATTTGAAAAATTCCATTGACCAGAAATGGTTCTAGCACGTTCCAAACGACTGAAATAGTACTCGCAAAATTTAATAGACTAAAATTGTACATGTACTCATTAAATTCTACTGAAATATTACAAGCAACAGTCCATCGAATTAAATCGTACTCGCATCATGTTAGTCAACTGAAATGCTACGCACAACATTCGTTCGACCTGTAATGGTACTCGCAACTTTACATTCAACTGAAATGGTACTAGCAATGTTACATGTATATGATATTAGTACTCGCAGCCGCTCATTCACTGAACATGAACATTGGATTCTATGGATAACGTCACGTGTGTTTAAGTTGGCTGGAGGCAATAGTCTATGTAGCACTGGTAATACGAAATAATTATATTGACAAATGAAAACTACATTTCTAGACACTCGACTTGCATATCTTGAATAAATTAACAAAGAAAAAGTACTGTTTTGGACATTCAACTTAAACGCGTTTGATGGTACAAACTGATATTAACAGAAATGCACGTGTCACGTTGTTTCTATTTGCACATATAAGTATCAACTTAAATTCTACGTAAATTCAAATTCTATGGAACACAACGACATAAAAATACATTCAACAACATTTCAATAATAAATAAGTTAACATATAAATACGATACTATGCGGCCATGGTAACTAAAAACAAGTATTTGTCGAACTTCTAAAACCATTCATGTTGGCAAATTAAATGGGATACATCCGGATCGTCATGGGGTGACTCTGTCAATTGATCAGAAATATAATTTACAAATAATGATGTTTTTGATTTATAAAGGGTCAAAACGTAGCGAATGAGCTTAAACACGACTCCTTATTTCCAAGGAAATCCATTCTTCATAGTTAGCGGGATATCTTAGTTTATGCACCAGGGTTAATATAAGCATTGTACGCCCGGTTTCGTTCAAAATCTATGGTGAATTACATTTTAGACCCGAACAATACATGAATATGTGCTAAAGCTGTATTTTGATTGATATGTTTTGATCATGAATTGTCCAGAACATTTTAAAAGCAGTATATTGCCTGATGTTCCCCTTTAAAATCCGACACTCTAGTCTATTACGCTACGATACACTCTGCTATAAGAAAGCGAGATTAGGATATGATTTTAATGCGATTGTTAAAATCCCAACCATACGAGTGCACCCCTTGTTTTAGTTTTAGGATGACGTCTAAGTGATCAAATATCTACGTGTATGAATGTGTCTATTAACAAAAATGGCCCTTTGACAAAGATTACAGTTACAAAGACAACCAGGAACAATAGTAAACAAGGAAAAACAAATATGAAAACATCGCCAGCAGGGATCCAGGGGCACGGTGCCGGAGGATGGAGTGGTGCGGATATCGGTGTATGTTCCAAGTTTTTAAAAGTCCGCACACATCCTTATCTGAGTTCCTGGATCCGCCACTGGATCGCATAAAAATATGTTTTACTATGCCATTTGTAATGATGTAACGATAATTATATATTATCTGGTCTCTAATACTTGAAAAATACGCTTTGACTTCAAATTGTGTATAAGTGGAAATCGTTGACATTTTCAACATTTTTAGTGTGGTCTTAGAATAAATGGATATTTTCATCATTTTGTGTATGGTGTAATACAAATACGTTGCTAGGCTAACACTTCATTTTTGCAACTCCATGGCCTTTTTATCAGTTTTGGGGCAGGGGCCTTTTGCCCTTATTTGGGGAAACAATTCCATGAATGGGGAATGAAATTTCCAATGTTAGTTTAAAAAATGGGGAAATCTGCATGATTTTAAAAGCAAGTCGGATAGGGAATGGGCCTTACACAGGCCACTTCAAAGAACGTTAAAAAGGCCCTGAACTCTATTTTAAAACTGAAACCTCAGATGAAATATATTGGCAACGACGGAATTCAATTCAGTAAGATACGCGAATTAGAAAATACTGTACTTATATGTAGGCTATACAATTTAATTTGATAGTCCGATTCGTTGCTATATATATTCGGTTGCGATGTTTTAATGCATTTTTTCACAGGCCTAATAACAAATAGATAGGAAACTGTAAATTTGTATAATCTCATTTTGCTATTCATTACAAATCTGTTGAATGTATTCTCATCAAAATCAATGAATGTTTGAGAGAGGAGTTATAATGAATAGTTAAGGTGCCACATGATATTTTGGCTTCTTCGTTGGTTCAGGTAGGAAGTTTCCAATCTGGCTGCTTATTACGTCTGTGATTAAGCAGATGTCACGGCGCACACAAACCCGTACCGATTTAATATAGCGAGCCAGACTGTCAGTCTTATATACTTGTTTTTCATTAATATACATGATATATGCATATATTTAATCAAACCCATGCAGTCTGTAGCTTTTAACTGGTTTAAATGGATTCACCAGTTGCCAAGGCACTTCTTTCTGAGATATGTTTAGCTCTCTCTCTCTCTCTCTCTCTCTCTCTCTCTCTCTCAATCAAAATGACGCGCATGCCATTTGCCAAAACACAAAACACTGATCTGAACCAACGGAAAACATTTGATCGATTTTATCTCTCGGTGGGAATAAAGGCTATCTCGGTGGGAATAAAGGCTCTTAAATGCATTCTTAAATGTCTTTATCAGCGATTACTGAAGTGGTATTAGAAATATGACTACCAGCGTGCACCGCATCTTCAAAATATAGGCAATTGTCTTGGATAATTAAAACATTAGCATACACAATGAGACCATAAATAATAAATACATTCTTTAAGGTATTGGATTTTAAGCTGTTTGTGTAAATGTTTAGAGACAACAAGGTTTCTCTATAGACGTATAAAATTGCAAAGCACAGCGTGGCGGATTGACGCAGTTTAATGCCTTATGCGAAATATTCCATTCAATTAGCAACTCTATAACCCAAACATCGACGGGTTGCTAATTGGAGACCATTGATTTTTAAGAATAAAAGAATTATTCGAAATATAGGATAAGTAAAATGTTATTCATGTTGACTACAACATAGTGAGAAGAATATATTAAACGATCCGTAGTTAATGTTAAACTTTATAAAAAAAAATATTTTTTTTAAAAAATGAGTTTGCAATGTAACCATATAGTTCGATCATTTATAGGTAATTATCAATAAAAACTACCCTATTTCTAGCATGTCTTGAACATCGACAGATCTTAATTTACATACGAAGTGGTAGCGTATATCGTCTCATAGTGTCTGCTCCAGATTATCACCGGCATTTAATTGACTATGAGTGCATTATCAACATTAACATACTAACGTGCACGCGATTATTGTACCTTTAGTATTGTTTTCTACAGCTGTTTCTTTGTTTCTCTCTGTCTTCTCTCGTAATCCAGAAGAGCTTTAGGCTTGACCCCTCCAGCTTTCATCACAGGGCAAAACGTGTTGAACATTTTATCCAAGTGGTTGAAGAATGGCTCAAAATTGGTGAACGGCTTCAGGTGATGCATGTCGTGCTTCGGTGCGCCACCGATAAGCTTGAAAGGATCCAACTTATCAAGGGTGAATGGCAAGTCGAAGCCAATGTGGGCTTCCACACTGACCACTATCGAAAGAATCATGTAGCTCCAGATGGTCAACGGATGACAATTGAAAAACCACGTGTTTGTTGTTGTAAGGAACCCGACGGTGATTAACTCCCAGGGGTGAAGATATTGAGTAGTCCAGACGAATGGGGCGTGGTATTTGTGATGCAACGAGTGCACGTGCTTGTAGAGGAAGCGTATTCTGTGATGAGTCCAGTGCCAGATGAAGTATTGAAAGTCGAAAATAACGAACCCAGCGACCTGATGCCAGACGAACTCGGCAACAGATGGCGCTAATTCCGGAAGTGGGGTAGGTGGTGTCCACACCCACTGAGCAGCTGCGGCCGGAAGAATATACAAGACATGATTCCAAAACGTCAACTGCAGAGTGTCATATACTTGAGATGGCGTAACTTCCTTATTAGATTGAATCTTGTATTTTTGAATCCACTTCCAGTTTTTTCCCCAGAGATCACAAATCATAAAGGGTGTACAGATACTAAAATAAAATGTCACAGAGAGAATCACGGGAAACAGAGGTGATGCCACCAAATCTTCATGTCCAATCAGAAATTCCCATATCGGCTGTAAGAGCCGACGATTTTCCGGTGCACCGGCGTGACTGACATTTCTTTCTTCTTCGTCCCTTGTTTTAGTGGTAACCAGTTCTTCAATGGCGGTAGAGATGCTGGCAAATTTCACTATGCTCGTAACCAAGTCATAAATATCGAAAGACATTATAAAATCTGCACACCCTTTAACTGAATGTTTCTAACTAAAGTATACGTCAATTTGTTCACGTACCTGCATTTATATCGAACGAAAATCAAACACGCCGTTACACCGGTTTTATAACATAATCCTTGTTTTTGAAACTTGTACCGCCTATCAATGACGTCACATCTCACGATAGAGGTCCAATTAGGGGAATTTGATAATGCGCTGGAAACGTAAACTTTCATGTATTTTGACTGAATCTTTTATTATATTTGATGAATATTTATGTGTTGTTGATGAAATACACGAGGAATGAAGTTTTAACCTTCTCAGTAGCGTAGTAGCCTTTATAGTGAGAATGAGCAGAGTTTGCAGTTGTAGTGAGAGATCTGGTTTTGCGAGTGGATTGGTGAAGTTGTAGTGAAATCTGGTTCTTCGAGTGGGTTGGTCAAGCTGTAGTGAGTGATCTGGTTTTGCGAGTGGGTTGGTAAAGTTGTAGTGAGTGATCTGGTTTTGCGAGCGGGTTGGTCAAGTTGTAGTGAATGATCTGGTTCTGCGAGTGGGTTGGTCAAGTTGTAGTAAGTGATCTGGTTCTGCGTGCGCGTTGGTCAAGGTGTAGTAAATGATCTGATTCTTTAAATGGGTTGGTCAAATTGTAAAAAAAATAGCTAGTTCTGCAAATGAGTTGGACAAGTTGTAGTGAGTGATCTGGTTCTGCGAGTGGGTTGGTCAAGTTGACGTGAGTTGTCTGGTTCTGCGAGTGTGTTGGTTAACTTGTAGTGAGTGAAGTGGTTCTATATGAGTGGTATGTTTGTTAAGTGAGTAATTTGGCTCTACGAGTTGGATGGTCAAGTTGACTTGAGTGATCTTATTCTGCGAGGGGTTGGTCAAGTCGAATTGAAATGGTAAAGTTACTGGAGACTGATTGTTGAAAAGCTTTAAACAAAATTTGGTAAAAATACAATTGAATTGAAGGAGCGAGCGGAAATATACATATGAATCCTGGAGCCCAGCCATACCCTTACTATCGAATATATTCCTATTGTTCTTTGACTAGCTCGGGGGATATTCTCCGATACAAAGGGCCGCACGGCTTGAGGCCCCCTAGGGGAAGTATCTTGCCCAAGGACACACCAAAGTAACCCAGTGACGCAAGTGAAGCTCAAACCCGCACTCTCTAGGCTCACTGGGCCACCGCGGTCCCTTAGATAAAATTAAAGTAGCTATCCCGCCAACAACAACCACATTTTACAATAGGCCTATATGTACACCGTTTCTCGACATACTGACGACGAGGTAAATATGTAACATATATTTTGAGAATTCAAACTCTACAGACACAGTATAATCGGCTTAAACCAGCCAGGCCAAACCTCAAACCGGGAGCATTTAATTAACAGTTAGGCCTACCAACTCATAATTCATTTTACGCATATTCAATCAAGGTCATTTTAAGAACTCATGAACAATCCTATATATATCGATTTAAACATATTTCATTTCCAATATTTTACAGACAGAATAATAGCGTAATTTTGCCGTTATTTGGCGGGTTAGTGACTTTAAAATTATTTTGTAAACAACACCATTGAATTTCATTCATTATTTCATCATAACAAAGAGCAATATACCCATGTGGCGTACATATCGATTATGGCCATCTTCGGACTCGTACATCGTCCATTGTTATTAAAATTGAGCTAAATTGTGGAATACATGTGTCATAATATGTTGTCCCTCTTGACTTGTAAAATCATATAAGATATGAAGGGTGAAATTGGATATATCGCATGCATAATCTGGATTTACCCGCATTTACCTGGATCCGCAAAGTAGCCTTCGATTACCCTGTCGCGGCTGAAAAGTAATTTAAGCGATTTGGTATATCCCCTGTTGTTCACTTTAACGATATAAAGGTTATATATTTTACTTAAATGTATGGATCTTCCGAATGTTAAAAACTATTAAATATTTCTGTTAGTTAAACATATTTTATTTCCAATTTTACATCGATAAATCAATACTTTGTTTGTTTTTACTTCCGCAAATGGTAAACAAAATGGAAGTTAAACGGATAGCTCTTCAAGAAACAACAAATTATCTAATAGTGATTTGAAATACGCAAGTTACTAGTATGTACAAGAAGAAACAGGGCGCCATGCGTATTAAAACAAGAAGCCCAAGAGGGCCTGCATGGCTATACTAGTTCTATATTGTCCATACTTTTTGTTTGGACAAATTTGGTGGAAATCGAGTGATGACGTGAGAGATGGGGTTCAATAGAGTTGACGAGGTTTTAAATAAGTAATTCAAGCGACATAATTCTTCTGTTTCTAGTCCGACATGTCTGTTCATGAGAGGTATGTAAAGTGCAACGCCTCTCACGCCTCCTAGCACCGGCTTAAGCGATATTGTACTTTAAAGCCACAAAGACTGGGATTGATGATCCCAAGGACACAGCACTAAACAAACACTAGTGGGGGAAAATCCGCGGATTTGCCTAACGGGAACAATAGTAAAAACTCAAAACAATGGAGTTTACATTTTGCTGTTATATGACATTTAAGTGTATACGTTTAAAAAGAAAATGACATTGTTAAAAAAGAAAGTAATTTTCACCCGAAAAATGTAGCTCAACTTTATAGATGAAATCAATGTGTCCAAAAGATGCACTACTCAAGACAACTATGTCAAAATAGAATTGTTTGTCTTTTAAAGATTAGGGTATAATTATAGTTCTTGAGAAAGTGACGCAAACGTTAGAATTACTAAGTTATCCGCCCATTGCTTGGAGGGTCAAGGTCGCATCTACGTGGAGTGCGTGGTCCAGTGGTAGAGCGCCGAACTTCAGATCGAGAGGTCGTGGGTTCGATCCTCGCCGCGGCCACGTTATTTATCCTTGAGCAAGATAATTAATCCACATTGCTTAGTACTGGTTCTACCCAGGAAGCCATCGAGAGTGATTAATCTAAGTTGCAAGAACTTTTTTCGCAATCGATGTAAAATAAATATGTTCAAACTAAACTAAACTAAACATTTTCTTTGTCACGTTGCCATGTATCACCCAAGGTACGACTATAGACAAAGTTTGAAAAGTCTAGTGTATACAGTGTGAGAAAGTTTGATGTAAACATTATTTAGTTATCTGCCCTTTGCTTGGAAAGTCAAGGTCACATCCGCATTTGCTTTGTCATGTTGCGATGTACCACCCAAGATACAATATAAGCAAAGTTTGAAAGTTATAGTGCATACAGTTTGAGAGAAAGCGACCTAAACGCAAAAGTCGAATGCTGACGCATCCGCCTTCGCCGCCGGAAAAGCAAAACCTATGTCCCTTTTTTCTTTCTTCGAAAAGGCGAGACAAAACGGTGAATTATATAACTCAATTTAATCTGATGACATAGTATGTAAAATCATCAGACAGGAAAACCCAGACCATATGCGGATAATGATGTATAGCAAGTTTGTTTTGTTGTTTGCCTTTTTACATAAAGTATAGGATGAGTTAGCTGCACACATTTACTATATACAATACTTATATACAGTATATAAGGAGTTGTATACAGTATATAAAGTTGTATACAGTATATAAGGAGTTGTATACAGTATATAAGGAGTTGTATACAGTATATAAGGAGTGTATACAGTATATAAGGAGTTGTATACAGTATATAAGGAGTTGTATACAGTATATAAAGTTGTATACAGTATATAAGGAGTTGTATACAGTATATAAGGAGTGTATACAGTATTTAAGGAGTTGTTCACAGTATATAGGGAGTTGTATACAGCATATAAGGAGTTGTATACAGTATATAAGGAGTTGTATACAGTATATAAGGAGTTGTATACAGTATATATAAAGGAGTTGAGTTATATACAGTATATAAGGAATGTATACAGTATATAAGGAGTTGTTTACAGTATATAGGGAGTTGTATACAGCACATAAGGAGTTGTATACAGTATATAAGGAGTTGTATACAGTATATAAGGAATGTATACAGTATATAAGGAGTTGTTTACAGTATATAGGGAGTTGTATACAGTATATAAGGAGATGTATACAGTATATAAGGAGTTGTTTACGGTAAATAAGGAGTTGTATACAGTATATAAGCAGGAGCTGTATACAGTACATAAGGAGTTGTATACAATATATAAGGAGTTTTATACAGTATACAAGTAGTTGTACAGTATATAAGGAGTTTTTTTACAGTATATAAGGAGTTGTATACAGTATATAAGGAGTTGTATACAGTATATAAGGAGTTGTATACAGTATATAAGGAGTTGTATACAGTATATAAAGTTGTATACAGTATATAAGGAGTTGTATACAGTATATAAGGAGTGTATACAGTATTTAAGGAGTTGTTCACAGTATATAGGGAGTTGTATACAGCATATAAGGAGTTGTATACAGTATATAATGAGTTGTATACAGTATATAAGGAGTTGTATACAGTATATATAAAGGAGTTGAGTTATATACAGTAAATAAGGAATAGTGATACAGTACTATAAGGAGTTGTTTACAGAATATAGGGAGTTGTATACAGCACATAAGGAGTTGTGTATACAGTATATAAGGAGTTGTATACAGTATATAAGGAAAGTATACAGTATATAAGGAGTTGTTTACAGTATATAGGGAGTTGTATACAGTATATAAGGAGAGTATACAGTATATAAGGAGTTGTTTACGGTAAATAAGGAGTTGTATACAGTATATAAGCAGGAGCTGTATACAGTACATAGGAGTTGTATACAGTATATAGGAGTTTCATCCAACTGAAATGAACTATACAAAGTTTTAATTGAGTTGTGACACCTTGTTCGTCTTAATTCATTTCTTAT